>OX457046.1:24215385-24240424 GCA_949752735.1 Lumbricus terrestris
TCCTCCCTATCCATAAGCTCACTCCATACAATACTTGATCCAGGCCACATGATCTAACGGTTCTAACCCTACCTAGAGTTGATGCCTTTGCCAAAAGAGGTTTTTGCTACGAGAATGCTGTACTACTTTGCATAAAATTAATACTCCTATTTCTTATTTCGCCTTTAGGCTACTATGCATTTGCTGGTCGTCTAATAAAGAATAATCTTACTTACTTACTGACTGATCTTGTGCAAATCAGATGTTGAGTAGGTAAGTAAGTATGTACTTCACTGAACCGCCTGCAAACGCACTGCACTGTTGCCTGTACAGTGTGTACACGTTAGTTTACAAGATATTGTAAGTGATTTTATTCTGATATAGTGCTATTATAATAGACTTATGATGCTTAGGCTCTTTCAAGCAGTCTGCTCCAAAGCTCTGTATACGATGCTATACGCTGATGGAAGCATAACAGGTTTAGTTAAGACGGAAGACGGTCGACGATGTCGTATTTGCCTGCGGACATTTGTGGAAAGGATGCGTAATGGATTTCATTTTGAGAGACACACGCTCTCATTCGCTGGTCACTTATACATGGAAGGCTCTGCTTTGCTGTTAATGCTCTTCAGTGGACGAGATGCTTTTAAAGGAGGCAGCTCGTCGGAGAAAACTACTCTGTGTTTTTGTTTTGTATCTGTATAAATCTGGTTTTGAGAGTGGACTACTCGCCAAAGAGGGCATGTGAATTTCTATTGCACTATATATAATGTGTTGTAGGTAAGTAAGTAAGTAAGTAGGTAAGCAGGTAAGTAAATAGGTGGGTAGTTAAGTAGGTAGTTAGGTAGGTAAGTGGGTAAGTAGGTAGGTAAGGAAGTAGGTGAGTAGGTAGATAGGTAAGTAAGTAGGTAGGTAAGTAGATAAGTATATTTTTTATTAAACAAATGCGAGGCTGCACTCTGGTGTGCATGCTTCCTAATATATTTAGATTGACGATCTGTATGAGTACAACTGTATTCTAACTGTCAAATAGTCAACACTGGTCATAGAAATGGAGAATGGCTTATAAGTGTAGTGTTTGGCCAGTTCCACAAATCTTTGTTATTTTCATTGCAAAATTAAAATCGGCAATAATGGTGGGGCCAAGAGAACCCAGCTGGTTTTATTATAACTGGAGGATGTTCTTAAGTACTATAGGTCTGACAGGATGGGATAATATACAGACAGAAGGTCCTTAGAGTCAGTTGGAACTTTACACAACCTGACTGGCATTTGTTTTTGAGCCATATTACATGCGTTTAGTTGATAGTCATTTAATTTAGATTAAATTGTGTGTGTGTTGGTGGGGGGTGGTGGTGGTTGGGTTGGGTTGGTGTATGTGCGTGTGTGTCATAGCTTAGTGGCTAACAAGCTGTACTGTCGTTTCATGACTTGGGTTTCAAATTCCCATGGAGACATTAGAATACTTCATGTAGAAAGCTCATCTATGAGATGAGTGCAAGTTTATAGAAAGGTCATAGGGCAAGTGAGATTACTGATTACCTGACCTCAGTTGTTAATAAAATCAAGCCATTAATATTTTATACCAATGGCTGCCTCCTCCCTGAATTAGCTTCATGTTTATGCGATCATCTTGAGTTTTCGTGTTTTTTTTAACTCCTGTTATTTTCTTAACAATTTGTTGTTAGGAGCCATCAATAGAAATAGCCATTAATGATCAAGTATTTCATGTGGAAAGGGAGAATAGTTTTCGTTGGGTCTAATAGAATTTCATTGTGTAACTGTAAAGCCCCACTGGTAAGAGGACCCTGAATGAGGGAGACAGCATATCATAGGCTGCGAATGGTGCTCCTATTCTCTGATGAACTGAAACAAAAACCATTCTAGACAGGACCTTGTGCTAAGCTGTTGACTGACAGTCTGAGCTGCTGTCTGTCCGTCCGTCTGTCTGAGCCGAGCTGAGCAGTCTACATGCCAGAGCAATAGCTTTCACCACTTACCCATCCTGGCACAGGTTGCACGGTAGAGAATTGGATCATTCCAAGGCATTTTTAACGTCAAGTTCTACACAAAATGTTCTGTTCTGATGGATTTGTGCAGTTGTAGAAGAACCTTTGAGCAGTTAAAAATAGTAAGAAAAAAGGTTGGGAGAAATTTACCATGGAGCATGTGAAGGAAAAGAAGGGGTTGTGCAGTTATAATAAAAATTCCTTTAACAAGCCAAGTCACCGCATAGGGTCCTTGGGCAAGTCCTTCACTCGCAATTGCTCAGCGCTTCGGCGTGAAACTCCGATGCAGTGTCCGCGCTGTAGTCGGGAGCGCCTCTGAGTAGCGGTTGAGGGCTGGAAGAGGCGCTATAACAAGTGCTCATACAAACAAACAAACATTGTTAAGAAGATTTGTCCTTTTAAGGAAGTAGCATGTCTGTTTATTAGAAACTTTAATAGAGATTTCTGTTCCACCCCACCCTACCTATCCAACTTGGCTAAAATGTCTACACTGACTGCACACTGTTGGTGGAAAGATGAGACGGTGAGGGAGAGGACTGGCCACCCTTGACCCTCATATATGCAGAGGCTGAGAAAATGAAGTCGCTAACACTCCATGCATAATTACGGCTGCCTTCCAGGGCTGTAGCTTATAGGACGGCTCTTCTTCACACAAATACTTTGACTATTGGACTTGTATAAAAGCCGTTTTGACATCTCAATTTAGGTCAGGTCACTTCTGCCCAGAAGTGGTCTTGTTGTTGGTTCAAGCATGGGGGGGTATTAATGTTCTGGATGGTTTAAAACGTTGGATTGTTGATATGGTAAGAAGATTTGGCATTTTAAGGCAGTAGCTTGTCTGTTTATTAATTTTTACTCTTAAAACTGCGTAAACTTAAGCCACGCATCTTTTGTGATAAGACTCAGTAAATGTAACGTGGCTAAGGCCAGAATCGACCCGACCCACTGCGCATGCGCACATGACATGTTGATTCTGCTTATTGAAAGTACAGAAGTGCATGACAACTGGTCATAAGTCACTAAGACCCTTGCACTTGGCTGTCTTTGAGCTTGCTTAAGGGACTGCTATTCTTTGCGGTTATGTTTAGAACCTGGTTGTCTCGTCGCCAGTGCACATTCATTAAAAACGTGTTTTATTTTTGCATGTCACTTACATGGACCCCGTCTAGTGGTACTAGTAGTCATTTCTGGTAAGCCTATTGTTCCTATTTAATCTGTAAAAATTCTTTTGTATAACGGTGTTGGTTGTTATTGTTTAACGCTTTGTTTTGGGGCCGTCCATAAAGTACGTCACGCTATTTTTGACCATTTTTGACCCCCCTCCCCCTGTCACAAACTGTCACAAATCTCGGACCCCCCCTAAAGTACGTCACACTTTCGAACAAATTTTTTTAAAAACATAACCATTTACCTAACCCTCTAAACCCTAGGATACTATCCCTAATCCCTCTGATAGTGACGTGTGTCCCTAAACGCTTTGATAGTGACGGGAAATCAACTTTTATCCCGCCAGGCCGGGTTTTAGACACGCCTGGCCGGGCCGGGTCGGATTTTAGGTACTAAGAACAAAAAATATAATAAGGAATTTAAAAAATAAGTGTGTGACGTCACACATGGTCTGACCCCGCCCCTCCCCCCTGTCACAAATTGTCACACTTTCTTACACCCCCTCCCCCTCCCTGGAGCGTGACGTACTTTGTGGACGGCCCCTTTACTGCGATCAATAAATTGATTTGATTTGATTTGAGTTTGTTACTTGACTTTTCAGGGCGTTAATAATCACAATTTTCTGTGTATGGTTGACTGATCGCGAAGTCTGAAGATGGCAACACGACCTGCCGCAAAGTCCGGAGGCGAGAAATTCATTCGAGTGAAATTCATCCAGTTTGAAGATGCTAAAGTGATGGAAGCAGAATCACTGGTTGCCATAACGATCATCCCTGCTGCAAGCACCGCCGGTGGTAAGTATTCAAATAACTCTGAATAGTCAATTAACCTATGCAGATAGTGCTGCAGGCCATTATGTGACATGCTCAAGAGGCTAGCTCACTTTACTGTGTACAAATTTAGTAATATACACAGGCATAGGAGGCGGGGGTCCCCCAAATTTCGGACAAATGAGTTTTTCGGGCAAAACAGGCATGGGCGAACAAACCGTTTTTTTCCCGGGCAAACAGGCATGGGAGGATTTTTTCGGGCACGCAGGGTAAAACAGCTTTCTTTTCTGATGATTTGTATGAAATGACTAAAAAAAGGTTATCAGAAAATTTGGCCGATGAAAAATGTCGGGCAACTTACGGTCCGCCAAAAAATGTAAAGTATACTTTTCGGGCAAAAGTCAAATCTTTGCCCCCCCCACTGCCGAAATGTCCCCTATGCCTATGGTACTATAGGTCATAGTATTTGAGCTTAAAAATGTTGTTGGCTTGATTTTGAAGACACGTCTAGCAATCCAAGAGCAACTAAGGGTCGCAGGAATTTTTACTGAATTGTCTGTTTTAAATGGTATGGGACTGGAACCGAGATCGTGATGCATTTGCGATAAACTTTGTCATGCTTGCCTGCGTGTAAGTAGCTTATAAATAATGATGGAAACAGAATGCGAGTGGAAGAAGGAGGAAGCAGAGCAGAAGGTTGAAGCAGATTGCAGAGGAGGAGTAGAAGTAAGAAGAGGAGGAGGAGGAGGAGGATGCAGAGAAGGAGGAGGAGGTTGAAGAGGAGGAGAGGGAGGGTGAAGAAGTACAAGATTGTGTGCTTGTATGTACTCCAGAAATGTTTTATTACCTACTGTCTTGCTCCTTCATTTTTCTCATAACCTGCTTCTTCTTGAAGGGCCTAGCACACTGGTAGTGCTTATCAATGTTTCACTCTACTGGAGGTGCTTTGCAAATGCTTGAACTCAATACATATCAAAACATTATAAAACAAATTCTGTTATTGCACTGTTTGGAACATGGATCTAATTTTAACAGTAGCTCATGATGATTGAGTATACGATCCCTGCTCCGACTCGGCAATGTCAGCTTGGATTTGTTACAAACTACATGCCAGAGCTCTGTTGCTCCATGGTATCCAAGGCTAATGCCCCTCCGTTCTGCCCAGAAGGGAATGCTCTTGGTTCCATTTGCACGAACTGCAGGCAACTATGCAGAATCGAGCCTTTTCTGTGGTGGGTCCAGTGGTCTAGAATGAGCTCCACAGGAGCTACGTCTGCTTCCTGGAGTCCTAACTGAAGCATTTTATTCAACTCAAACTATGCTTTTTTGCCGTGCTGGAGTCGGGAGCACTTCTAAGTTGCCTGTTTTTGTAGAAGTGCTATATAAATTCTGTAATGAATAATAAATATATACATATATAATATTATACGTAGTTCCTGGTATGGATTCCAACATCATTGATGTAACAACTTTCTGGTGTTCGTATCTTAACATTCATAGAGCACTTTGTAAAGACCTCCCAAAGGCATTGTGTCCTGTGGCAGCTATTTACTTTAACCTCGTCTTGCTCTGGTCACCGCTCTCTGGGCTCGGCCTCTATATGGTCGACTTTGTGGTTCCACATGCACGCACATCCATCAGACAGAATATGGCTTTCTCGATTGTGGGGTCATTATGTTTCGAATAGCCATTGTGGCCTACCCTTTGGCCGGTGTCACGATATAAAGTCTCCTCCGATACAAAGTCTCCCCGAAATAGGGTCTTCCCCTGGCTGAAGTTATGTATTGGAAGAAATTTTTTATGTGAAAGTATATATATTTTCTTGTCAAATAATTTAGCAACGTCAGCTAACGGCTTAGCCTTCTCATCTATAAATTTTATGCGACTGTAGCCCATTTCACGCTGAATGGGAGATTTAGTGGATGGAGGAAATATTCTCTTGCACCCCATCCCTCTGGAGACTTTTATTTCAGAATATACTCTGGGGGGGCGAATTTATTCTTAATAAAGTCTCCGGGAGGGACTTTTGGGGGATTCTTTGTCACGCAACACTGCCGTTCTCTTCTCGGGGAATCATCTAACTAGATCTTCTTATTAACTACCGTACTCAAGACTGTCCTCTTTGGCAGTGCCTGTGCATCGGAGCGTCTCTGAATAGGTCTCTTAAAGGGGCATTATATAAACTCGATAGATGATATTCATTATATTCATTATTCATTATATGCATTTATATAGCGCCTCTTCAAGGGGGCTACTCAGAGGCGCTCCCAACCTCAGCGCGGCCAAATAAAACTGTTTTAAGATGAGAGAGGAAAGTCTGAGAAGGATTTTTACAAAGAGAGCGGAGGGTCAGAGGAAGACCATTCCAGGTTGAGGGTCCCACCACCGAGAAAGCACGGCTCTGCATAGTGGAAGTTCGAGCAAAAGGTACTGAGAGTAGACTTTGTTCAGTCGAACGAAGGGAGCGGAAGGGGTGAGAACTAAGAGTAGGGCTACAAAGCTCACAAAGATAGGCAGGAGCAAGGCCTAGCATGCAGCGCCAGACTAGAGTAGATATCCTATACTCAATTCGCTGCTTGAGTGGAAGCCAGTGGAGAACGTCACGCATATAGCTGGAGATGTGGTTGAATTTAGGTATGCGGCCAATAAGGCGGGCTGCAGAGCGCAGGACGCGATCAATGCAACTCAGACGGGAAATTGGTAGGCCAGCATAGAGAGAGCAGCAGTAGTCAAGTCTGGTGGTAACAAAAGAATGGACAAGGGTTGCAGCAGCAGTAGGAGTAAGTGAGCGAGCAACAGTGCGTAGTTGACGGAGTTGATAATAACAGGCACGGCTGAGTGAGTGAATATGTGGAGCAAAGGTGAGCTCTTGGTCCAGAGTAACACCAAGGTCACGGACTCTGGTTGAGAAGACAAAATCAGGAAAGGCATCAGCGATGGTTGTCATATCTAGCTTTTTCAACTGCTGGCGAGTGCCAAGCCAAATGAATTGAGTTTTTAAAGAGTTGAGGCGAAGTCGATTGGACGACATCCAAGTCCCCAAGGCTTCCATGGCAAAGTACATAGACCGGACAGTTGCAACAGAGTCAGAGGCACGACAGTGCTGGTAGGCTTGCACATCATCAGCATACAGATGGGCTTGCATAGCATGGGAGGCAAGAAGAGAGGCAAGATCTGAGGTATAGATTATGAAGAGAAGGGGGCCCAAGACAGAGCCCTGTGGAAGACCGTAAGGAGCGGGGACCCAGAGGGACCTAGAGGGGCCATGGACCACATGGTTCGAGATAAATGAAACATTAGCAATTGGACGGAAGTTGACTGATATGTAGACAGACAGACAGACAGAGTGACAGACAGACAAGCAGACGGACGGGCAGGCAGACAGACGGACAGGCAGGCAGACAGACAGACATATACCATAGATAAATAGATAGATACAATAGTGAAGACAGGTTGGTTGTTAGCATAATTAAGTTGGCATTTGTGCAGTTGTCTCGTTGGTTGGATGGCATTGGTTACTGCAGCAGAAGGTGCTAGGCTGCTGTTGCTGCTGCTGCAGTGAGGAATACGAACGTCTGCGATTCAGGAGCTGTTGCAGAAGAGATGGCACTTTGGTGGATGCGACAATGGGTGAAAATGAAGACGATGATTAAGATGATGATGATGTTCGAGGGTGATGATGGCAGTGAGGATAATGATGATAAATCTGCTATGTGTGGCAAGTCGGACCAAATCAGATGCAGCTCAGTAAGTGAGAAAGATTGTCCTCATGTGGATGGTGCTTATAAGGGTACTTGACGATTTGTTGGCCATTGCAACGAGAGAGAGAGAGAGAGAGAGGCTTGAATGCGTGATGAGACCATATGAATTATTCATACGTCTTCTTCGCTTGACCATTGGCTGGCTGCACTATTCACGGAGATGCAGAAGTGATACTAAAATGATACTTTTGGTACTAAAATGATACTAGTCCTACCAAAATGATACTTGTCATACTAAAATGATACTTTTGGTACTAAAATGATACTTTTTGAAACTAAAATAATACTTGTCATACCAAAATGACAAAATGTAGTTTGAAGTTTGTGCACGCCTGTGAAGAGGAGAAGTGATGACAGACATATTCCTGGTTTTACATGTGTCACATGTATTATGAATGTATGTATTACGGATGTGTGTATTATGAATGTCTGTATTACGAATGTGCGTATGCGTGATGTGTGTGATGTGTGTAATGTGTTTGTGTTTACTGATATGCAGTATGAATATGGATTAGGAAAGTTTGACTGATGCTACTTGTTTGGGGTCTCCTGTTTTCTCCCATGGGACCTTATCTCTGGACTTTTTCTTGCTTATCCAGTTTCCACATGCCTGGAGCGGATAGATAGGTATACCAGTAGACAGATAGATATTTATGGAAGCATGCTTTGGTTTTGCAGTGTGTTTTTTATACGTGTACCAGGACTTATGTATAGATGCTTCTGAAACATGCGACTGATGTTATCATTCAAAACTGTACATAACTGCAGAGGATTAGCTACACAGGTGCATCCAAAAAGTCTTTACTGCAAAGTGATGCTGAATAGGAGACTAGCGATGAAAACACAGAAATAGATTGATAGCTATTGACATATATATATATATATATACAGAGAGAGAGACAGGCAAACAAGCAGACAGACAGACAGCCTACCTATCTGTCTGCCAGACAGACAGGTAGGCTGTCTGGCTGGCCGGCTGCACAGACGGACGGACGGACTGACCCAGGGGCTTCTATCCCTATACATGGCGGGCGCAGCTTGCGCCCAGTGAAAAATAGGGGGGGAATCAGAAGACAGCCAAAATTCACGTCGTTTGGGGGGAAGGTCGGAAATGGAGGACAGCGTTCAATCTAGGCATCACTAAAGGAAGATAGTAAAGGAAGATCCCCCAGAAAATACTTCCCCTCAATATAAATTTGGACAAAATGGTAGGCCTAATAGTTTTTAGCAAAATGTATACACTTTATACACTTTCAGTTTTTAGTTAGGCTACTATCTGCATTTTTGAATTACATGAACTGCTATAACAGCTATAATATACCATAATAAAAAAAATTCTATTACATGATTATAGTTATGTTTTTACTATTGTAATAAATAATACAATCATATTATAATTGAAGAAATAATGTTAATACAAATTCTATTTTGCACAACTACAATGTAAATGGCTTCTCTCCAATGTTATCTTTCAAATTTCAGACAGTCAAATTTGGTCCTTGAACACTTAGTAAAGCAACATCATTATTACCTGGGCCTACAATGTAGGACCTACATTGTATTTTATTGTATTGCACTGTGCTCTAAAAATTTATGTAAGGCCTCTCGAGTGCACACTGATCATAGGCGCAAAACATATGGCTGCCCAATTTTGGCAGCAATTCCTCCACTGAAACAGTAGAGTAATTTTGGTAAGAGGACAGCTTAAAATGCTGAAATTGCAATGCGGAAATCGCAAAAATTTCTTATGGGGAGGGGCACATTCCCTCCCCATACCAGGTTCCTTCTCGGCGCTACACATGCTTCGGCGATCGTCTGCTGGATGCTCGTTTGTCCCTCTCCAAACAAACCTTCATTCCCGCACTAGAGGAGGGCATGCGCTAGATTGCATTATATTGCATACATAGAGGAAGGCCGGTCCAGAAAAGGGGGGGAAGAAAATGGATTGCGCCCGGTTGCTTAGGGGGGATAGAAGCCCCTGGACTGACCTGACTAGAAATGCCTGGATGGATCTAGACTTTTTCGTCCATACATACACAGATATATAGACAGACGGACGGACAAACAAACAAACAAACGAGCAGATACATGCAGACAATTGAAAAGAAAGAGAATATCGTGTTGTGAATCTTAAACCTCTAAACACAGATTGGCCATGGTATACGAACATTGACTTTATTTTCTACGCCTAAGTATAATTATTAATTTATTATTATTATAGGGCAGTGGTCTCAGGTTCTACCCACAATCCGATTTTGCCCCCCGCCCCCCAATGCCACCACCAACAGCAGCATCAAATTGATATGTACAACTGTAGGCTTACATTTCACAGCTCAGATACCGATCGTTAATTGGAAAGTCGGTGCGTGACTATAAATGCCTGGATGGAGTAATGAGCCAAGGTCTCGGTAATGAAGACTGCTCATAAAATGCGTTGTCCACTGGATGACCCATATTTTAGGGCAGCCTTCCAACTTGAGTGCCGTTCATTCATTTGCATGATTATATCAGATGAACGGCCACAGTACGTGAATCTCGTCTGTTACAGACAGTCTACCGGCCAGCAGAAGCACAAAGTTTGCTTTCATATCAGTCACACGTTAATATTAATGGCCTCTGCATGTATGTTGGAGTTTTAACATATCTGTTCAGTGTTAATATACATGGATTAAGGCAAGTTTTTTTTATCTGTGTTGATTTGACTCATCCATCCATCCATCAGCTGTCTGTCTGAGCGTGGCTATTTTACAATAATAATCCATTTGGTCCATTCATTCATTTATTTATTCATTCATTCATTCAATAAAAAATTGTATAGCTGCCTGTAAAGAAATCTCAAATGATGATAATAATGTACCGGTACTTATATAATTTTATGTGCTATTTTTGATTCATAAATTGTTGCTACAATCTCTTGATCTGTAAGATTAATATATTCAATCAATGTAAATTGTGTATTATATATATGTATATATAATTCATATATGCGCAACTAAATGCCCCTTCTGTGACCGCATATTTATTGCCACATGTATAGTTAACTGACCAATTGACCACAAGCAGAAAAATAAGTAAGTAGATTAGTAAGTAAGAATGTCCTGCTATGATACATTCATAAATTGATTGAATATATTAATCTTACATTCTCACTTACAAATCTACTTACTTAAACCTATTTATAACCACATTTTGGCTAACAAACAGCATAATTATAATATCATTGACAGTTGTCTAAGCTAGACAGTCAAAATATTCCGTCTTGACCAAGACACTTGAGAAGTAAAATATAATCTAAGATAGGCATCAATGTTAGAAGTTTGTGGGAAGCAATAATTTACCAAAGATACATGGTAACCCCAAACTGGAGGGCAGATGATGTCGCCAATGGTTGCTTATTGGGCTGCTAGGTTTTGATTAAAATGTGCAGTCAGCTGGCAAAAAATGAAAAGGAGGAGACAAGGCAGTTCATTTGCTCGGTGACTAAATCGATACTTATGATACTAAAATGATACTTATGACACTAAAAAGATACATGTGATGCCACAATGATGCATATGATACTGAAATGATACATGTGATGCCACAATGATGCACATGATACCAAAATGACACTTGTGATACTAAATTGATACTTGTGATACTAAATTGATACTTGTGATACTAAATTGATAATTATGACACTAAAAGGATACATGTGATGCCACAATGATGTATGTGATACTAAAATGATACATGTGATACCAAAATTATACTTGTGATAATTAAGATGATACGTGTGATACTAAAATGATACTTATGATACTAAATTGATACTTTTGATACTAAAATGATACTTATGACACTAAAAGGATACATATGATGCCACAATGATGCATATGATACTAAAATGATACCTATGATACTAAATTGATACTTTTGATACTAAAATGATACTTATGATACTAAAAGGATACATATGATGCCACAATGATGCATATGATACTAAAATGATACATGTGATTCTGAAATGATACATGTGATGCTAAAATGATACATGTGATACTAAAATGATACTTGTGATAAAATGAGTATGCATATATTCGTCTTCTCTCACAAGATTGCTTCGTCATTACTCATGGCTAGCTCAGCATTGCTTTGCTCGGCCATAGACGCAAGATATTGCACTGTGAGATATTGATTATTTGGGGGCACAAAGTACGGTAATGCTGAACGGGCAATCCTGTCAGAACAGAGGAATGTTAGAGTGATACTACAGAGAGGGAGAAGAAAGAGTACAATCAGAGATTAAAGAAAGATGGGTTTAAGTTATGATTCATTGCTTCGTCAGATTGATCATCATCATATTGAGCATTGTCATTTAATATCATCATCATCGTCATCATCATCATCATCATCGTCGTCGTCGTTGTCTTTGTCATCATCATCAGTGATATCAGTTATCTGCTCCTAAGACTAGTGATGTGGTTAAATTGTATGCAGATAATCATGCAATGAAGGTGAATGAATGAATTAATGAATGAATTAAAATATTGTTTTCTTATGCTGATCATTAATCATCACTGTCGTCTCTATCATAGATGTAAAAAACGATGAAAAGAAAATAAAAAACGGAAAAACGTCGTTTTTTGAAAAATTAAAAACGACAAAAAACGGCAAAAAAACTGAAAATAATTTGCTTTTGTTAATACATCTGAAACTTCACTTTAAGCTTAAAAACCTTGCTTTTATGCAATTTTTTATCTTAATCTGCAAATGACACAACTTTATTATTAGACCAAAATTAATTGGTATTGATATCATTAATCTACCACAGTTATTTTTTCTTATAACTTTGGTCTAACAAGAAGAAATTCAGAAAAATTAAAGGTATTGAACTCTTTTCAAGTTTAAATTGTAAACATAAGTCCACATGAGTTCATGCTGATCGACATAACGCAATAAAAATCTAATCAGATGCAAAGACCATAGATGTGTTCTAAATTAAATATTGCACATTTGTACTTAAAATTGTGACTTATAAATGTTAATTATAGGCTCAAGAATTTTATATCGAAATAACTCTTACAAATTTCATTTCTTGTAGGGACCTACTACATGTATTTCTCAAATGACAACTTAAACAATTCAACAATCGATGAGAGTACGGTGAAAACGTATGGAATATCAGAAAAAATGAAATTAAGGAAAATAATAATAGACAGTAGATAAATGAATAAAGTAGCATAGCAAATAAAAACGTTGCGAAAAATAAAAAACGAAAAACAACGTTTTTGGGAGAGAATAAAAACGGGGAAAAAGTTTTTTACAAGTATGGTCTTTATCATCACTGCTGATTGTAAGTCAATGAGCAAACGAATGGTGGTTCTAACAAGTCTGGAGAAGAAATGAATGCTGGCTTCGTCTGAATAGAAATGAAAGCATGGAAATTGAAGATGGTAAATCTTGAAAGGACTGTAAAAAGTAAAAACTGCAATTCTCGAGCACCGGAAGAGTCGGCAGAATGAACTCATGGATTTCAACGAAGCACATTGAGAGCAAATTTTCGAGACAAAGTCAGACTTGGATGCCTAGATTGGATGCGGGGGTTGTCTCCTCGCTTCCGTTCAGTGGTGTGGGCGCGTGTGGCCACTCCCAATCTCCACTTTTCTGTCATTACTCAAACAGAATTTTCATAGGAGATTCCTTAATTTCTGTCATTACTGCCACAATCACCAGCTCTGCTGTTCATAGGGAATTTTCTATTTGACATGCTAAGTGGGCGTCAGAGTGGCTCTTCAGATGTAGGCAGTGAGCGCTAATAGGCCTATATATAATATATGTTTGAGATTGAATCATCCTGTCAGAAGATGAAATCACCGACATAGTATTGCATTGCATTCTATGACATTATTCTAACTGTAAATTGAAAGTGGCGCTAAGATGGGCTTCCCAGTTAAAACTATGTTGCTGCACTTTGAAATAACCTGTTAGTCAACCACTATACAGTATACACTGGCTACTGAACGTCGGTGTATGAGCTCATCGAGCATTCTCGTGGATCGGGCCCCCTACTGGTTGGAACTATCGTCTGTTACCGTACATAATGGTTGTATAGTGGTTGACTAACAGGTTAGGGTCCTTCGATCTGCAGCACGCTTGGTTGGTGGCATTTCCCGGTTTGCTCACGTTTCTGCCTTCATGAGGGACGACCTCCACTGGCTCCCACTGCAGCAACGCATTGCTTGTAGAGTTTCGTCTATAGCTTGGCGCTGCATTCTGTCTCAAGCTCCATTATACCTATGTGAGCTTTTTACTCCAGTCTCGGTTTTTCTGGGCCGTCGTTCGCTACGGTCAGCTGCCCGCGGTGACTTTCTTGTCCCTTTTTGTCGTACCGCTACTATGCAGCGAAGAGCATTTTCCGTGGTGGGTCCAGCTATCTGGAATGGCCTCCCTGCGGCTCTCCGTTCGCTTCCCCGTGACTCTGCTGGCTCTTTCTACCGTCTTCTCAAGACCTTTTTCTTTGACCAGGCCTGGGTTGGGAGCGCCTCTGAGTAGAGATCTTGAAGGGGCGCTATATAAATTCATGTGATTGATTGATTGATTGATAATAATCCTTTTGCAAACTCGCTTTTCGTCCCCTCTGCCGTATTGCTTCATCATCTTCAATCCTTCAACTTGACTCCCTTATTTCATGCAGGAACGACTGCCCTGTGTCTAAATCCAGATGCTTTGTCTGAATAGGTTCCGGTCCCTCTCTATGAAATGGGCTTTTATATCTGTCGGTCCATAATGCCACCGTTTTGGGTAGTCTTCCCTCATCTATTTTTCACCTCATTTTCTCTCAGTCTCGCTTGCACATTCACCGCTTCTGAAATTAAGGCTCCTGCCGAGAGAAGCGCTTTTATAAACGAAGTCAAATTTCACAACAATGCAATATAATACTTGTTACAGTAAAATATTTACTGTTTCGTGTGATTCTGCTCAACATTCATATTTTTCTACCTTGTTGCAATCTGCCTAAATCAGTTTCTGCACTGCTTTTAGGAGATGTTGAACAATTTGTGACATGTTTTGTCAGAATACATTTTGCTACAAAGTGATGTAGTTGCAAGATTATTGTAAGCTAATGACCAAATTCATTGTCTTCCACTGCACAAATCATGAAATATATACATGTAGGTCCTGTTCAACGTATGGTCTCCCTGAATGCACATTGCTTACTTTAATTCGATCTATACAGCAAGGTTGAAGACTGTGCCTTTGGGACTCTCTTTCTGAGACCATATCACACCCATTCTTTGTTCTCTACGCTGGCTTCCTGTCTGTGAATGCATTGGCTTCTAGCTGGCACTCCTTATGTACAGAACAGGCAACCTGTCACCCTGTGAACGGCAGCTTCTCTCTTCAATCATCATCTGCTGGAAAGGCTGCTCTGTCTTGTACACATCTTGCTTTTGACTTGCTTCCCGGTCCCTCCAAATGGTCTTCCCTATCTCCTCAAGCTCGCAACTCGCTCAGCATGACTGTCTTTCAACTCTATAAACTGAAGACTTACCGGCACCTTTTCCTGTCCACATAAGACTCTTAATGGTTACTCTGCTGTGTAATCCTCTGAGACTTTTGTATGGAGGAATTAGAACTTCTTGGCACAGAGGTGTGGGTTAACGAGGTATACTGACAAAAGATAGAATGATGCTACAATGATGCATGGGATACTAAAATGATACATGCGATACTAAAATGATACATGCAATACTAAAATGATACATGTGATACTAAAACGATACATGTGATACTAAAATGATACATGCGATACTAAAATGATGCTTGTGATACTAAAATGATACGTGCGATACTAAAATGATGCTTGTGATACTAAAATGATGCTTGTGATACTAAAATGATACATGCGATACTAAAATGATACTTGTGATACTGAAATGATCCTTGGAATACTAAAAGGATAGGATTGGAAGCTATCTCATGTTGTTCTCTGCCAGTTGTCAGGTTCGTAACTTCGTTCATCGGATGGCACCATTCCGCTTGTTTCTCGTTCCTCCTCTTTTAGCTGTCTAAGTCTTCCACTTCCTCTCCCTCCATTCTCCCCTCTTTTCTTTTCGAAGCTATCTAGTCTTTTTTAATTCATGAGGACTTCTGTAGAGCTGTCAAGGTCATTGGTCAAGGTCATCAGTCGATGACTAATCTGGAGTTTGGAATTAGACAGAGCCAGTCGACATCGGAGCTGACAGAAGGTGGGCGAACTGCATATTAAGAAGCAGATCAGATTTCTTCATAATAAATTTTTCACATCGGCCTCCTCCATTCACGTCTTTTGAGCTGGTCCCTTATGGTTCCTTCAAGGTCTACCATTGAAGGTAGTGTTGTTCGACTGAGTACTTCCACGACACGGTGGCTGAATTGATTTCGTTTTTTAATTTTTTGTTTCTCCATTTCTATAGCGCCCCTTCAGGTTTACTACTCAGAGGCGCTCCCGACTACAGCGCGAACACTGAATCGGAGTTTCACGCCTTATAAGCACCCAAGCAATTGCAAGTGAAGGACTTGCTCAAGGTCCCTACACAGCGACTTGGGGTGGATTCGAACCTGCAACCCTCCAGCTGCAAGGCAACGAACATATCCACTACTCCACAGTGTCCCACAATGCCTAAGTGCAGATTAGAGCCATGCCTTTGTTGTTGCTCAAGATTCATGTACTTTGAACAAAGGAAATGCCATTAACACACGATTACCCGGCATCATTGATTGTCGATTTCCTCATTAGAGATATCGTCCCAGGTTTAATTACAACCATAATTACAACACCCAGTCATTTTGTCATTTATCATTTCAACCTACATTTCCTCTCCACTCTTCCACTTCACATAAAATTACTCTAGCGGTCCAGCCCCCCCCCACTCCCAACAGTCCAGGCGAGGTATGTTACAACGGCCCATCCCCCAGTTCTAAACAGATATACATCAAAGAACTGCTCCTCCCGGCAGAATCCTCTGGAAGGCGCTAAATAAACGGGTCCACAGGGAGACACTAACAATAAATTCTCAGCAGATAAACAGCAAATGTTTTGCCAGCTTCAGCCATCGACGAATTATAATATTGTGGATCCAGCCACCAAGTCAACGCTGGATGATTCGTTTTATGAAATACCGACGGTTTGCATGTTCAGATGGATGCATGCTGTATGGAAATTGTAGAAAAATATATGGGTGGGGTCAATGTAGAAAATTAAATGGGTGGGGTCATTGTAGAAAAATGTATGGGTGGGGTGATTGTAGAAAAATAAATTGATGGGGTCATTGTAGAAAAATAAATGGGTGGGGTTATTGTAGAAAAATAAATGGGTGGGGTCATTGTAGAAAAATTAATGGGTGGGGTCATTGTAGAAAAATAAATGGGTAGGGTCATTGTAGAAAAATAAATGGGTGAGGTCATTGTAGAAAAATAAATGGGTGGGGTTATTGTAGAAAAATAAATGGGTGGGGTCATTGTAGAAAAATAAATGGGTGGGGTTATTGTATAAAAATAAATGGGTGGGGTCATTGTAGAAAAATTAATGGGTGGGGTCATTGTAGAAAAATAAATGGGTGAGGTCATTGTAGAAAAATAAATGGGTGGGGCATTGTAGAAAAATAAATGGGTGGGGTCATTGTAGAAAAATAAATGGGTGGGTCATCGTAGAAATATAAATGGGTGGGGTCAGGGTAGAAAAATAAATGGGTGGGGTCAGACGTTGATTTATGTGTATATGGGGTATGCAATGAGGATTTTACTATGGTATCCTAAGAAAGACTGGGGTGGGGGTTGAGCCCCCACAACCAGGTCTGGTTTGTGCCGTGGTAAACGTACTACAACCCAAAACATTCATAAGAAAATCTGATGAATAGCATTCCGCGTCTCAGATTCACATCTCGGTGTGACCTTGCGCGCGTTACAAATTTATATTTATTTATTATTATTTTATAATAAATGGTCGTCAGAAGATTCCATGACTAAAGAAAAGGTCGTCAGAAATTCAGAAGAAGACAAAAAATACGCCTATAGGGTCTATATTTCGTGCTTATGCGGGGTCCGCAGTCTATACTGTAGTCTTGGGCAACCGGTAGTATGTACTCGCCTCAAATTTAATTTTACCAGTACAGCCTGCCCACACACTGCCCCCCGGTAATTTCTCACCCTAGATGCAGTGTTGCCACTTAGGTTTCAGAAATAAACCCAGATTCCCTTAATTAAGAAAAACCCATCTGTGGCATCACTGCTTGGATGCATGAGGTGATTGCGTGTTGAACCACAGTCCATATTAAAGCATTGGACGCTGCAGCTGCCTCAGTTGTTATCTCTCCACTCCGTCGTTTATTGATTAATCGATGTAATAGTCGGTCTATAACAATTATTATTCTTATTTTTATTGCTCATTTACGTTCTTCTGCAGATAGTTGCGTGTTCTTTGGCGAATGTTATGATCGCTTGGCGTACTTCTGTCTAGATAAGATCTTGGACCCTGGTGTTTTTAACATCAATTCTCTGTCTTTGGATGACGACGACGATGATGATGACTATGACGATGATGATGATAGATTGGTAACACGTTTGATGGACAATGATGTACATATATATTGTCATGCATGTACTTATATGCAGTGTATGTATAATTGTATATGATTATGATGATTTTTACATATATACAAAAACTATACATGTGTAGACCTATAGAATAGCTTACATAAATATGATATTGATTCAATAGCATTGGATGCTTTAAATAATAATATTATGTGTGCGAATGAAATGATGTTTTGGTGGCATACATAACAGAAGACATTTATTACATATACATACGGCTGATAATTTTAGCGGTTGTATATATACATGTATATATAAATCCTTGAGAGACGGAGACAGACAGGCAGACAGACAGAGAGGGCAAGATAAACAGATAAACAGACAGAGAGTAAGACTTAGAGAGTGACAGTCAGATAAAGACAGACAGAGACAAACATACAGAGAAGACAGATGGATTGATGGAGGGAGAGAGAGAGAGACAGACATAGAGACAGAGACAGACAGACAGAGGCAGAGGGCAAGACAAACAGACAAACAGAGTAAGACTGAGAGAGAGACGGACAGATAAAGAGAGACAGACATAGAGACACAGACAGACAGACAGACGGAGGGCAGGACAAGCAGACAGATAGAGAGTGAGACTGAGAGAGAGAGAGACAAACAGACGGAGACAGACAGACAGAGGGAGACAGAGATGGACGAGCGGGCGGATGGACAGACGGATGGACGGAGGGAGAGAGAGACAGACAGAGAGACAGAAAGAGAAGGAGAGAGACACAGACAGACAGACAGAAGCAGAGAGCAGGAGGTTTGGCTTATGTACTTACTGTACTTACTTACTTATGTACTTACTGTACTTACATGTACGTAGAGATGGAGTTGGATCTGATTCTTTGTGTCTATCTCTGTTTTTTTTCTCTGTTTTACCCATTAATTTGCTCAGTTGTGAGACGGAAGAAGAAGAAGCAGTCTCATCTGCATCAGACGCTGCGGTTAATTATTTCCAAATGACGACTTCAGAGAGAGAGAGAGAGAGAGACAGAGACAGAGACAGAGACAGACAGAGGCAGACAGAGAGAGAGAGAGACAGGGAGAGAGAGAGAGACAGGGAGAGAGAGACAGGGAGAGAGAGAGAGAGACAGGGAGAGAGAGAGGGGGCCAGCAGTAAAAGTCTGAAGTCGATTCTGGTCTTACTTAGCATATCAAGGAAGGAGGCTTTTGTTAAATGTCAACTGCCTTTTGTTACGTACCTTGTCCTATAATGCAATTTAGTATATCGTTTGCATCATTGCATGTTACCAATCAGTACTTTGCTCAGTGACAACGATACTGACATAGGTTACCAGTTCTACACTTGATGAAATCTGCGATTGTGATTACAGTTGATTTGCAACATCGTTGTCTCTCGTCGGTCTTCAAGCATTTGGATATCTGACTGAATGTATACAACTTCTCATGGCAGTAAACTATCCATGCCTCAGATTCACCTTTTCAGTGTGACCGTGCGTGTGCTACACATTTTATTATTGATAATAGCAATAATTGATATATGGCCAATTATAGATGCTTAATAAAAATGCCTCATAATGATCACAATGAAAATTAAATTAATGTTTTGCCGCCTTAAACTACATGCACCAAGTGGAACTAGGCTTCGAAGTAAACATCATTCATTCATTCATTCATTCATTCAATTATTTCTGCAGCACCGAGCTTTAAGGGGACTACTCAGAAGTGCTTCCGACTTCAGCATGACTTTAGCACTCATTTTGTGGGGTACGGTGGTGTAGTGGGTATGTTCATTGTTTTGCAGCTGGATGGTTGCAGGTTAGAATCCACCTCAAGTCGCCGCGTAGGGACCTTGGGCATGTCCTTCACTCGCAATTGCTGAGCGCTTGGGCGTGAAACTCAGATTCAGTGTCCGTGCTGTAGTCGGGAGCGCTTCTGAGTAGAAATCCGGCAGGGGCACTATAACAAGTGCACATACATACATGGCAAAAAAGCACAGTTTTAAGTTGAATAACAAAATGCTTCAGTGAAAACCCCAGGAAGCAGATGTAACTTTCCTATGACTTAGCGTACATCCTACGACTTGTCTTACATCCTATGACTTGTCTTACATCCTATGATTTGGCTTACATCCTATGACTTGGCTTACATCCTGCGACTTGGCTTACATCCTACGACTTAGCTTACATCCTACGACTTAGCTTACATCCTACGACTTGGAATACATCCTACATCTTGGCTTACATCCTACGACTTGTCTTACATCAGATAAAAATTTGGATTAGGATTATGGAATGCATTTTTTATTTCTAATTGCTTTTCGGTCACAGATCAATTTTATGACGGTAAGAGAGAAGACGTTGAAAGTACCGAGGTAATCCTAGCTTAGGCAAGCTTAAGAGCCTGCCACAGGTATGAAGTATTAGCAGCTTCATGTTTCTCAACCTTGACATATGAAGACAGGTGGCCAACCCTGTCCCTTGGCACATGATCTTTACACTGTCAGTGTGTGGTCAATGTATACATGTACTCATTATTGTTGCTGGCTATAGGTGATGAAATATTGCATAGGATATCTCAAACAAAAAATTGTCAATTATTTGGGAGTTTAACCCTGGCCTTAGATTGACAGACCAGCACGGTAGACACTGGACTATCACACACCCAGAAATTAGATCTGAAAATACTTTCAATGACACCGTTTACTGCACTTTTGCAACTGAGCAAGGTATCACGAAAGATTAGCAATCCCACACAATGACTGTCTGTAATTCCTATTTAAGGAATCCTATGTATCTCAGGTAAAATAATAATAATAATGATAATCATAATAATTCGTAATGATAATTACCATTAGAGACTTTCACCAACTTAGATCTGAATGAATACGGCCCATTCTGCACTTTAAATGCAATAATAATTAATAATAATAATAATAATAATTAATAATAATAATAATAATAATAATGATAATAATAATAATAGTAATAATAATAATAATAATAATAATAATAATTAAAATGAAAACAGCAGCAGCAACAAGTTGTCAGGAACAAGTTGCCAACAACAACAACAACAACAACAACAACAACAACAACAGCAATAATAGAGTTTAATGGCAGTGGATATGACTTTCTGTGTCGTCTCTGGCTCCAAATCTATATTGTGACCGAAGAGACACCAGCTATGCATTCCAGCGCCTGTTGGTCGTGATCCAACGTTCAATGCCATTGCCTTCCACAGCAAATTTGCTCTCGCAGATCTTGACAAGAATGGCCACTCCAGAGTTAACATTGCTTATTGATATCTGATACTAGAGGAAATTATAATATACAGGGTGGCCCAGCATAAATGTCCCGACTTTGCACGCATATAACTTCGCCAATTTTTAACATTTATTTATACTTAATGCATCAAATTAAAGGTATTTCACTCTACACATTGGGTAAAATATTTATGATGGTGATAATGATAATGGTGGCAGTGATTGTGATGATGATGATGATGATGATGATTGGTGGTGGTGATGAGGGTGACGATGATGATGGTGATGGTGGTGGTGGTGGTGGTGGCGGCGACGACGACGACGACGATGATGACAACGATGATGACAATGATGATGATGAATTGCAGTCATCTCTCATTGCCTATTGACTGCATAGCTGTTCTGTTCGTGGTTCGCAGATAAAGAGGCGAACAAGAACACGACCTATGGTCAGTGGAATCGGTCGGTCGACCTGTCTCTCAGCGATGGTCAGCAGATGGTCGAGATGGCGGTTCTTCAGAAGCTCGACTGCCAACAGGTCGCTGTTCTGACCATGGCGGCCAGCAGTCTCTATGAGAAGTGCAAAGAAGGGGGACTGGCAAGCAATGTTTCGGTAAGCCACTGACAATGTCGTCTCTTTGATTTCTAATCTAATCTAATCTGATCCGTCAACTTGTAAATTAAAATTCAATTATTACTATTATTATTACTACTACTAATTTTATTATTATTATTATTATTACTATTATTATTATTATTATTTGATTGACGTCATTAGCAGACCAATATTTGCTTATTTTATCTGTTCTTGTACAAGACTTGTTCACCAATGATTCGATTCAATAGCGAAGGCGTATTGTAATTTGTAGGTGTTTACAAATTATTTTTATGTAAGACAGCTTTGAAAGCATGCTCCTAAAGAATGATTTTCAAGTGCTTGAAGTGTATGGATTTGTCAGTGGCGACAGTGACACCTGGCGGGTGGTGTCTGTCTTTTTGCCGGTAGCCTTCTTTTGATTGACTTCAGGCTGTTGCCATTGTTAAGGTGGAATCTCCTCATTTGATAATGCCTCTGAATATATCTATATCTATATCTGTGATGATTGTCTTCTGTGATTGTCTGCTCTAATTCTCTCTGTCATCGCAGTGGACAAGATACTCTCCGACACATCAAATTGGTTGGTTTCCTAGCGTGTAATTGCATACATGTGAAATCTAATTGCCACGTTTCTGGTCTGGTTGGCTGCGATTTCCTCTTTGCCACTGCTGTTGACAAGGCAATATCTTTGGCTTGCATGAGTTGCATCTATACCAATCTTTCATCAGCATGTATCTTTGTTTGGTTTGTTGAGTCAGATGTCACGCGGAATGGTCTCCGGTTGATTTGGATCCTGGTTTTAATCCCACAATTCTTCGTCTGTCTTATTACGATATGCAAGGAGTTCAGCAACATAGAGGTGTATAATATATGGCGGCTGTAGCGTTGTTTAAGTCAAAATGGGCAAAATTAAATGTGATTCCTGCCTTATGCTGTTGCATTGTTTCATCTCACGAATGATTTCGTGATGGGATTTAGAAGTCTATTTTATCAATCATGATTATGGCCTTGACAACAATTATTATGATACTCTGCAATCATCTTATGCACAAACTTCTGCTGCACAGACTTGTAATGATCAACACGAATTCCAGTCAGTGATTAATTCTAAGTGGTATTATATATATATATACACTGTGTCCGGAAAAATTCCAAGGTTCTAAAATATGAATGAAAAAACTATAGTAGATAATAATCAATTAATAAATTTACAAACCTTTTTGATCCAAACAGTCCGGACTTAAATCCTGTTGATTATAAAATTTGGGGAGTAATGCAGGAGAAAGTATACAAGACAAAGGTCAGAAACATCGAAGAACTCCGCGAGCGAATTGTTAATGCTTGGGATGAACTTGATCAACTGGTCGTCGATGCTGCTGTTAGTCATTGGCGTGTACGTCTCGAAGCTTGTGTTGAAGCCAATGGCGGACATTTTGAATATAAATTATAGTTCCATAATACTTCAGGATTAAACTGTTTTTGGAATTTTAAAAATCTATTAATGTTTACTAATTATTTTCATATTTACCATAAAGCCTTGGAATTTTTCCGGACACAGTGTATATATATATATATATATATATATATATATATGTAATTATGTAGTGTGTATATAGTTATATATACACATATATAATTATTTGTAATCTGTATGGATACATATTTCAGCTGATGATCTGTAACTGAATGTTTTCCATATTGAAACAGGCGATTGTGGAAATGCGATCCAGAAAAGATAAATTTTTTGACGAAACTCAACTGAACCTCGATCTTTTATTGACCATTAATATCATTTACATTATATGTTACAAACGAATTATATAATTTTGCGGAAATGGTGTTTAATGTTTATCTAGAAAAAGATAAGTTTTCAGTAGTGGTAGTGGTGGTAGTAGTGGTAGGGTGGTAGTAGTGGTAGTAGTAATCGTAGTAGTAGCAGTAGTAGTAATAGTAGCAGTAGCAGCAGAAGCAGCAGCAGCAGCAGCAAAGGCATCAACTGTAGGTAGGGTTAGATATGTGACCTTTGTTTCAAAGAATTGTATGGAGTGACCTTATGAGGAGGTCGGAGGTCGTGTAGGATGTGACAAGGATTTAAGAGGATATATAGAGCGGAAAAGAGCAGAGTCAGCTCCAGAACAGAGTTAATCGAAACTAGGAAAATCGTTACGGAGGCAGCTTGAAGCACGGGTCAATATTCTCTGGAGACCGTTAAGGCGTTTACGCTCCATGGCATTTGCAAATCACCACCAAACAGGGGATGGGGCATAAAGTAGTCTAGTCTTGCCTTCCCTGTTTGGTGGGATTTACATACGTATATACATGCATGCATGATTGCCTACCTACATTCATACATATCCATGCACATACGCATGTATACCTACATACATATGTATACATAACTACTTACATATGCAGTCATACAGTCATACATATGCATGTACGCATGCATACCAGCATATATATATATATATATATATATATATATATATAGATTACTACCTGCCTACATTCATACATATGCATGTACATATGCATACCTACATACATACATACATGCATAACTAACTACCTACATTCATACATATGCATGTACATATGCATACCTACATACACACATACATGCATAACTACCTACCTACATTCATATATATGCATGTACATATGCATACCTACATACACACATACATGCATAACTACCTACCTACATTCATATATATGCATGTACATATGCATACCTACATACTTACATACATGCATAACTACCTACCTACATTCATATATATGCATGTACATATGCATACCTACATGCATACATGCATAACTACCTACCTACATTCATATATATGCATGTACATATGCATACCTACATACTTACATACATGCATAACTACCTACGTATACATTCATGCATATGCATGTACATA
>OX457046.1:24240624-24360624 GCA_949752735.1 Lumbricus terrestris
ATAAAAATAATAATATCTGACTTCTCGCTAGAATAATATCTGCGATGGTTTATAGCGAGTTTCGACTGCAATAATAATAATAATACCATGGACGAAAACTGTTTATCTGATCATCATCATCATCATCATCATCGTCGTCGTCGTCATCATCATCATCATCGTCGTCGTCGTCATCATCATCATCATCACAGCCATTTAATAATTCATGATGACGGGCAATCTCTCTCTATCTATCTGGTTCTCTGTCATTCTCTTTGTCACTCTGTCTCTGTTTGTCTGGTTGTCACTGTGCCTTTGTTCTTATTCTCTTTCTCCATCATTCCTCTGACATTCCTTTGGCACTCTAGTAAACTCTTCTGCCATACTCTGTGTCACTGCCTCTGTTTGTTGTCCTTTTCTCCTTTTTATCCCCCTCTTCCTTGCTCTTTTCCTCCTCCTCCTCCTCCTCCTCGTCCTCCTCCTTATTCTCCTTATTCTCCTTTTTCTCCTTATTCTCCTCTTCATCCTTCTCCTCCTTGCTCTTTTCCTCCTCGTCCTCCTCCTCCTCCTTATTCTCCTTTTTCTCCTTATTCTCCTCTTCATCCTTCTCCTCCTTGCTCTTTTCCTCCTCCTCCTCCTCCTCCTCCTCCTCGTCCTCCTCCTTATTCTTCTTATTCTCCTTTTTCTCCTTATTCTCCTCTTCATCCTTCTCCTCCTCCTTACTATTTTCCTTCTCCTTCTCCTCCTCTTTCTCCTCCTTATTCTCCTTAGTCTCCTCTTCCTCCTCCTCTTCCTTACTCTTTTCCTCCTTCTCCTTATTCTCCTCTTCCTCCTCCTTCTTACTCTTTTCTTTCTCCTCCTCCTCTTCCTCCTTCTCCTTATTCTCCTTGTTATTCTTATTCTCCTCTTCCTCCTCCTCCTCCTTACTCTTTTCCTTATTCTCCTCCTCTTTCTCCTCCTCCTCCTCCTTATTCTCCTCATTCTCTTGTTCCTCCTCCTCCTCTCTCGTTGTGTCTATGTCTGTCCCTCTATCTGTCTCTATCTTTGTCTCTATCTCTTGTCTCATTATATATCTGTATTTATTTTTGTTTGCCTCTGTATCTTTCTGTCTGTCACTCTCTGTCTGTCTGTCTTTGTCTCTGTCTGCCTGTCTCTTTCTCCGTCTCTCTCTGTGTGTCTCTTCCTCATCTCTTTGTCTCTGCAGCGAAATTGGGAAAGGTCAAAAGGAAGACATTGAAGGAGAGTTTATTGGTCCTGCTGGAAGTCCTAGCCATCTTCATATCTGCAGCCATATAACACAGTCAGCTTATTCTTTCTATTGTTCCGCCTGACAGCATCTGCATCATCATCATCTGACAAACTCCCTGCTGCACATCCCTCCCTCCCTCTGCCTCCTTCGTCTGTGTATTTACCAGACAAAGTAAATAATTACGTTCATGCTTGATTAAACATCACCACTATGCAATAGTATTCATTGATAATTACGTGTGTACTTGTGGGAAGCATGTCGAATATGACTGTGCCTGTGTGCTGTATATGCACATGTGTGTTTGTGTGTGTGTGTGTGTGTGCGCGCGCGCTGTCGCATGTGTGTGTGTATGCTAGAAATATTTGTGACGCAGGGGCTTGAAACCCGTCGTTTGTCGCTTCCTAGATATTGCGCTAGACGCCGAAATAGGCTAGAGGGGTAAAGAATGCAGTTTATTCTTCAATTCAGTATATGACTGTGAATTCGCTCTAATTTGCAAAGTTGTGAACCGATTTTGATGCCGTTTGGGTTATCTGATTCAGAATATATGCCTCTAATGCCCAGAAAAATTTCAGAATAATAACTTAGTGGATTCAGTAGACTTGGATGACACGAATATTCAGTAACTTTTTATTTTATTTTTTCACTATAAACTAACGAAAGAATCAAACGAGCACAACTTTTGTTAGAAAAAAAGATAATTTCATTGTGTTAAAAGCATTTTAGAGCATGGTCATTGTAGCATATGACTAAATAAAAAGGTCAAAAGTCGACATGTGACGGGTTTTGAGCCCCTGTGTCACATTTGTGGAATGGATTTTTCTATTCCAACCTCTACACAGTGTCGTGTATTACAGTTGCAGAGTATGGCTAAAGTTATATAACGCACATTTTCAAAATCTTATTGTACATATATACAAAAAATATTATACATATATATATGTATTTATGTAGATATATTATAGATATATATGTAAAAGAGACCGCTGCAAAATATATATGTATATATGTATATATATGTGTGCATGCGTGTGCATGGGTGTGTGACCCGTGTGTCTGTGTTTGAGTGTCTGTGTTTGTGTGTGTGAATGTATGTATGTATGTATGTATGCATATATGTATGTATGTATTATTTTTATTTTATTTTTTCCTCAACCAAAACAACAAACAAACATGATACAATTATGGCAGCGAACAATACTTTACATAATTTGGTTAAGAAGTGGAGACCCATAAGGGATGGAACATCCCACTAATAGGGCCATCCATTATTCATGGAAAATATTTAAAAAATAACAGCACATTCAATTGTAGGAATATAAAGATTATTAGGGAGAGAGAGAACAAAATTATTATGCAACTATTATATGTATGTATGACTTGTATGTATGTATGTATGTATGTATGTATGTATGTATGCATGCATGCATGGGAAGAGGGATTTATACTTGCATACATGTGTGTTTAGCATCTTTTATAGATTCATTTGTTATTAATAGTCCACGGCGTTCTGAAGGGCGCTGCATAAACATCCAGCTGCATAATAGCCATAGATTCATGATTATGGTCTTGCGAGACTGGCACAATGCAAGACTGGCACAATGCAAGACACACAATGCAAATCTGATGCCAGATTATGAGACGCCAGTCTCTGCGTGCAATCTCTCGTCTCCTTCTTCGTCTCTGCTGCTGTGTAGCGTTTAGTATCGGCAATCGAGAGTCATTCACGGGTCCTTCATAAGAAACAAATTTACAGCGGGTGGTTACCATGGTAGCTAGGTCGTCGCGAAAAGCGCCAGTTGGGCTACTTTTTAATGCCCTTGTGACTGAAAATTTTGTCCTCCGGATCTCGCGCTATTTGGGCTACTTTTGAATTACCCTGAGGTCGCCACGACGACATTGTGAATTCTCATAAAATTGACAGCTGTAAGTTAATGGTTACTTTTACAAGCTACTATTCATTTGTGGTGTTGTTTGCGTAATGCTAAATGCATTGTCTAAAGCCCATGGTCTAGTCTACGGTAAGATTCTAAGCAGTCAGTGATATTAATTTTAACGTAGATGGTTTCATCAAGTGTCTTGTAATGTGACCAACAAAACCAACAAAGCTTGTATTTAATGAAACTAAAAAAATTTCAAGGTCTTCATTCAGCTGCTCATCTCACGACTTTTCGGCTACTTTTTGATGCGATCTCACGATCAAATAATTCCAAAAATCTGGTGGTGACTAGCACTGACTACGGTTCGCCCTAAAGATTCAGATTACCCCTACGCTGCCTTCGTCGCAGTGGACCATCTTCGTCTGCTTTTGGTTCGAGTCTTTCTCTCGTCACGGACGTCACCACCACTGCATACCACTGCTATATATAAAAAATGGATCTGGTGTACAACAGCCATGCTGGAAAAGAAGGTTAGGATCATGTTTACTCTGTAAATGCTTGGCTTTTGGTAACAGTGGGGACGATAATAATAATGATAATAATAATAATAATAATAATAATAATAATGATAATAATAATACGATGATCGTTAACTCCAGAACAACACAGTTTTTAGTATTTATTGTTTTTAAAGCCTGAGGGATCACATATACCTCGGGCACTAAAAAAGAACAAAATAATAGTAATAATAATGATAATAATAATAATGACGACAATTTCTATGGCGCCGTAACACAGCACATGCCGTTACAAAGGTGCCTCTACAAACACAAACGCAATCAGTCAAAGGTACGCCTTAGAAAACACACACACACACATATATATGGTCTTGTTTGTCGGGTTTCTATACAGTTGACATTTGCCACAATGACATGGTAGAAGTTATGGCTCATTTTCTCGCTTCTTTGTCAATACTGTGTCTATATATGCACATTAATGAGCTTTCGAACTGTTCTTTTTGTTACTGACCATTCTTTGCTTGTCACAAGTTGAGGTAAAAATTGGGGGTGCATGGTCGTAAGTTGTTAGCATCAATAGCATGTTGGCCTGAAGATGTTTTAGGACTTGTGGTCTAATTGCAATCCTAAGCGTACTTGGCGATTTAGACTAGTACCAGTATATGAGGCGTATACTGCTAGTTGAAGGAGCATATGGTGCGAATAAGGGTTGGCTAATTCCCACTCTGGTTTGGTAAGGCCAAAAATGAAGGTGCTGGCATGTTACACCTATTGCAACCTCTCAAGCACGTTCAATGTGCTGCCTCCATTTCTTGTGTGTTCAACCATAATGTTTATCTGAGTGTGATTAGAATCACGCAGAATACCTCGTAGAAATTTTTCATGGTTGTTGGGATAAGCATTTAGTAGACATTCGTTTTTTGTATTGAGGACGGATATTGACTACGGTAGATCCTGAGCATTTGATTTGGCTGAATGAAGCCTAATCTAATCTTTCAACTTCTGTAGCTCCACCGTATTTTGTGCATTTAAGTAACTCGCAAGCGCTGCACACATAACTGCCTATACCAACAGTCACGCATTTACTGACTTTGCTACACTTCGCACAAACCGGAAGTTTGGAAGTCGTGCTTTCGCAGTCTCAGGACCCAAAGAATGGAATAGTCTCCCAATTTTCATTCGCCAATGCACATCTGTTGTGGAGTTTAAATCTAAATTAAAAACTCATGTATTTTCATTACATTATGACTATCTGTAGTGAAGCGCGCTCTTGTGCAAGACTGTTTTGTTAAAGCATGATATAAATGCTTAATTGTATTGTATTGTATTACATTGTATTTATTGTATTGTATTGTATTGTATTGAGTAAACACGATTAATACATGCCTTCCAGCAGGGCTGTTGTACACGAGATCCATTTTTGATATATAGCAGTGGTATAATCCAGAGTGAAGAATCTCCTGCTGGAAAGGCTTTATTATATAAACATTTTGCAACAACCAGAAGCCGGTCCTTTTCCTCTGGGGTTGAGCGGAAGCACCTCTACATCTCTAAACATAGAAATCTTGAAGGAGCGCTTTGCAGAATTGTCTGCATAAATCAAAGACAGAGTGTTTCTAACGCAAGTCCGCAAATATTCACGGTGTGAAGAATTTAATGGAAAAACAGTGCTTCGTAAATCTAATGGGCAACAAGAGCACTGCAAGAGGATGGTCCCATTCAGGAGAACGTAAAATGGACTCAAATGGGTCGCCTCTCTGTATTTTGCAGCAAAATGACAGTGGCCACTACATAATGGAGTGGGGGGAAGGGAGAAGCATCACTTCCCCATCAATGTGACAGTTTCATAATATAGGATTTTGAGACTAAAGTAACGATCAGTCACTCAGTGTGAGAATTGTGGAAAAAGTAACTGTTGGGGTTGGACTATGATCCACTTGAAATTGGGGTGTGAAACACAGACTTTACTGTCGGACTCCAAGAAAGACTGGGGTTGAAACCCCAACCTCCTCCTCAGCAATTCTCACTCTGCAGTCACTACACATCTGTGTGTGTCACCACCTATGGCATATGGCTCAGGAGTTGCCTGATTGTCTTGACCAGTCCACCAGTGAGTTAAATTAAAACCATGACTTTCATGAGTTTGTGCTAAGAATCATGAACTTTATTTGGATATTCACAAAGTTTTCTTGTATAGTTTCTTGTGCACTGCACTTTGATTGCAATTTAATTATTTAATTACTACTTAATTATTCTGAACAATAATTATATCTGGCATTATGATGTCATACAAGTCTCTATATTCGATTCCTAAGCTCTTGACTTTGTAATTATTATTATTATAAAAGTTATGTTTATCTCTCAGATTTATTTTATTGATAATTATAGTAGTAGTTGTAGTTTATTAATCCAGACTCAGAAGTACGTTGTATAAAGATTTATAAATGATATGGTGATAATGGATGATGACACGTTTACTGGGAGTTGAAATTAACTCTATGGCAGCCTGCAAGGTGTCTATCTGTCCGACTGCTCATTTAACCATTACCCCTAGAGAATGGAGGACTGAGTCCGCCTTGTGGGGCTGTAGGCATCGAACTTATGTTCCTTCTGATGTTTGTGCCATTGTGTTACCACTTTATCATCTCCATGTGTTTGTGGTGTAGGAAGTGACCTTAGTGTATCAGAACCTTGTTATGCATGGCATTTGAAGTGTCTGAAAACTGTGTCATAATGAGTTTCTCGTGTGTTCTACACTTGCGGCGGTTGATATCTCTCGCGTGTGTAATCGATTACTGATGCAGTGAACCACGAGACTCACCACTACAACCACATTTTGTGTTGCTACTTGTACGTGGCAATAAACAGAAGCTGGTGATGAATATCATAGGCATAGAGCATGACTAAGTAGAACGGCATGAGACAGACAGACAGAAGGACAGGGCAGGGACAAAGGCAGTTACAGAGACAAACAGCAATGCAACATAAACTTGTGAAAGTGATAGTTGTTGTGGAAATGACTGCAGAAAGAGAGAGAGAAAGTGTGTAGCGATAACGACCCAGTGGCATTTGGTTTTTCGTGGACAGATGGGTAATAATTAATTATTGTTGTTGTGTATAATGTGCCAACTGATAACAGAGAGTTTTATGTATGTTTTGTGTCTGACTGTCCACCAGTATTTTCAACTCACAGACCTGAAGAATCGTCTGATTTTAAATTGGATTTTCAAATACCAGTCTTGTATATGTCTTGAAACAGAGTGTTGTATTACTTGGGTGTTGTATGGGCTCAGTTTCCATCTGCGTATTAGTTCTATAAGATTATGTTTTAAATTTAGAAAAAAGAAAGATGATGCACATATACCATTGCATATGACAGTAGGGCTTCTGATCAGTCTTTCTTGCATATATAATCTGCGAATACGATTAAAATTATACGTGTATGTATGTATTTATGTATGTATGTATGTATGTATGTATTTATGTATGTATTTTTGCATGTATGTATGTATGTATGTATGTATGTATGTATGTATGCATGCATGCATGCATATATATATATATATGTATGTATATATGTATGTACATATGCATGTGTATATTTATGTGTGTATGTATGTATGTATGTATGTATGTATGTATGTATGTATGTATGTATGTATGTATGTATGTGCATATGTACATATGTATGTGTGTATGTATGTATGTATGTATGTATGTACCGTACGTATTTACATATGTATATATGTATTGTATGTATGCATGCATGTATGTATGTACAATTATTGTACATGGTTGTGCATAAGTGCATGTGTGTGTATATGGATTGATGGATGCACCAGAACGTTTATCGAGCTCATTTCTAGGATACCGTATCTATGTCCTAGAAATTTCATAACACGGATGCTGTATAAAAATGTTTATTAGTCTTTATTCGCTGCTCCATTGTGCTTGTTAACTGTCGCGTTATGTCGACCAGTTATTCTGTCAATTAAACGAATATTACTATCTCTGAAGCATAGCGCAATGCGATGGACCATGTTTCATCCTGCTTACCTGTATCAATCACCGACAATGACTGATAGAGATGAGACGAATGTATGATGACTTGTCTGCCTATCCTTGTGGCAGTTACTGATTACCAGTATAAATGCATCTAATGAATGAATAATGAATCTGACCTCACCTACCTGGCTATTTTTGTTTTGGCTGATGGATTGATAATAAAGTGAAAATAAAAAGGATTAAAAAGACTGGTTACTGCTGCACTTCAACTTTCTTGTGGCACTTTGGCAATCTCCATAATTATTATCTTTATGATTTTTATTCGATGTTTTAGTTTAGTTGTTTTCCTATGTATTTTTGGGAAATAAACTTCTTCTAATTTTCTTAGTGGATGTCACAGTCAGCAAATGGAGTGGCAGAAATGTAAATGTGAAAACGTTTCAATTGTGTAAGTGAAATGGCTTTTGCGGACGTGTTTTACTACTTTGTTTGTTATATTCAAATAATATATTATATCAGTCAATCCGTCACCTGAACACTGTAAGCTGGTGTGCACTCATTCTTCCACTCACTCACTTACTCACTCATTCTCACCCATTCATTCATTCCTTCATTCATTCGTTCTCTCCATTCATTCGTTCGTTCATTTATTCATTCGTTCACTCATCCATCCATCCATTCGTTCGTTCGTTCGTTCATTCATTCATTCATTCATTCATTTGTTCATTCATCCATTCATTCATTCATTCGTTCATAGAAAACAGACAGAATGCCTGCATGGATGTCTGTGTGTGGGCATGTGTGCCTGCCAGTGTGACTTCCAGTCTTACTGAGTCTCATCCTTCATTGTCATGTATATTTTTATGTGGGTATTGTCTGTATCAGTGCCTCCATTATTCTGTTTGTCTGCTTATCTTCTTGGCTGCCTCTTTGTTTGGAAAGCCATAAAGTTTGGCAGGACATCCCAGGACGTAGAAGGCTTTGTGTGAAATGTTTGTCGAAATGTGTGTGTGTGTGTGTGTGTGTGTGTGTCTCATTGTAACGACTGTTGAGTGTATAGAATCATGATTCTCTCGACCACCACCACCGATGCCACCATTACAGTTGCTACGGTGACTATTCACTGTATTCAGTCATGAGGCAATAAATTTTCATGACACGTTTTGGTGATGGTGCCTCATGATCTTCCCCACGAGGATAAAATTCTTTGTTACTCCTTTTCTTCCACTCTCTCCTCCACGTACGTTTGATGGAAATTTTTAACACCCGATTTTTCCTGAAGTGCGTGGTGTGGATTATTATCAGACGAGTCAGTGTGAAAACAACAGATTTATTTCTTTTCTTGAACGTGTCGGACTTAGTGGAATCTCTGCATTGTGGAGAAGCGACCTTTGTTAGGTTTTTCCTCATCAATGGCTCTGGAGCATCAATCCTTGTGCAGGACGAAAGACATTTCTCCTTTGAGGAATTAAACTATAGAATAGAGGAACAGATCTTATTGTTGTTTCCTCCAACCGTCTGATTCTTACTTATCATTGAATAGCAGAATCTCTCATTGAGAAGCTACTGCCACGTCTGTGAATAGTTAGTGAATAGTCATCTTCAGTGAATAGTCATCTCCGGTGAATAGTTGTCTTTCGGTCTTTCGTGAATAGTTGTCTTTGGTGAATAGTCTCTACGGTGAATAGTTGTCTTTAATGAGTAGGCGACTAGTCATCTGTGGTGAATAGTCATCTTCGTTTTTGTTTTTTGTTCTTTGCTGGTGAATAGTCGTCTATCACCAGCTAAGACGACTATTCACCAAAGACGACTAATCACCACCAGCAAAATAGTCATTTTTGGTGAATGGTCGTCTTCTATGAATGGTCGTCTTAGGTGAATGGTCGTCTTAGGTGAATATTCGTTTTAGGTGAATATTCGTTCTAGGTGAATATTTGTTTTAGGTGAATATTCGTCCTAGGTGAATATTCGTCCTAGGTGAATAGTCTATTTGGATATTCATCTCCATTGCGACGCCAGGCCTCCCTCCCTCCCTCCCTCTCTCTCTCTCCTCTCTCTCTCCTCTCTCTCTCTTTCTTTCTGTCTCTCTCTCAAGTTTCTTTCTATCTCTCTCTCTCATTCTCTCTCTCTCTCTCTCTTTCTTTCTATCTCTCTCTCTCTCTCTCTCTCTCTCTCTCTCTCTCTCTCTCTCTCTCTCTCTCTCTCTCTCTCATTCTCTCTCTCTCTTTCTTTCTATCTCTCTCTCTCTCTCTCTCTCTCTCTTTCTATCTCTCTCTCTCTCTCTCTCTCTCTCTCTCTCTCTCTCTCTCTCTCTCTCTCTCCCTCCCTCGGGGAACGGACATTAGCCCCCCTGGACATTGTCCCTCCCGGACATTAGCCCCCCGGACATTATCCCCCCCCGAGGTAGGACATTATCCCCCCCACTGTCCCCAGTATATGATAGCATTACCTAAAAGGGATGCACAAAATGTAATTAATGGGCCTATGTTAAATGAATATCTATACATTACACATTAGTTTAACATCCTGTAGGAATATGCTAAGTTAATTGAAGGTTTAATATGTATATTATAAGACATTTTAAAGGTCTGAAACGACGCTAAGAAGTCTACGAAGCTCATACGTAAATGTCGTTAATAAACTTTCGTTGTAGCCATAACTGACACTAACAAGTAGGCCTACTTACTGTATACGATTCTCATTCGTTTATTTCTCTAATATATTGAATCTAATTTTGAATTGAAATGACACTAATAAGTCTAGGAAGCTGAGACGAATGGCGGACATTTCCCCCCTGGACATTTCCCCCCCCGGACATTTCCCCCCGGACATTTCCCCCCCCTGGACGTTTCCCCCCCCGATTTCGACTAGGACATTTCCCCCCCCGGACATTTCCCCCCCTTAAGTCAATCCAGCTTCTATTTCAGGTCTAAAAATACCTTCATCCAGCTTCTATTTAACTTGCGTTTTTTCATCAATAAAGCGTCTATTTACGATAAAAAAATACCTTCATCCAGCTTCTATTTAACTTAGGTTTTTCCATCAATCCAGCTTCTATTTCAGATCAAAAAATACCTTCATCCAGCTTCTATTTAACTTGCGTTTTTTCATCAATAAAGCGTCTATTTAAGATAAAAAAATACCTTCATCCAGCTTCTATTTAACTTGCGTTTTTTCATCAATAAAGCGTCTATTTACGATAAAAAAATACCTTCATCCAGCTTCTATTTAACTTAGGTTTTTCCATCAATCCAGCTTCTATTTCAGATCAAAAAATACCTTCATCCAGCTTCTATTTAACTTGCGTTTTTTCATCAATAAAGCGTCTATTTAAGATAAAAAAATACCTTCATCCAGCTTCTATTTAACTTGCGTTTTTTCATCAATCCAGCTTCCATTTCAGATCAAAAAATACCTTCATCCAGCTTCTATTTAACTTGCTTTTTTTCATCAATCCAGCTTCTATTTCAGATCAAAAAATACCTTCATCCAGCTTCTATTTAACTTGCGTTTTTTCATCAATCCAGCTTCTATTTCAGATCAAAAAATACCTTCATCCAGCTTCTATTTAACTTGCATTTTTTCATCAATCCAGCTTCTATTTCACATGTAAAAGGTCTTCATCCAGCTTCCATTTCTCAAGCGCTTTTTCATATGTTGAAGACCATAAAAACAATGGTTTCCGCATACGGGGGGGGAAATGTCCTAGGGTAGGGGGGGAAACGTCCGGGGGGGGGAAATGTCCGGGGGGGGAAATGTCCGGGGGGGGGAAATGTCCAGGGGGGGAAATGTCCGTTTACCAGCTGAGACATAGCCTAACTGACGTTAACAAATCTTTGTTGTGAGACACTAAACAAATAGACTGTATAGGCCATAGGCCCTACATACGATTCCCATTCGTTCATTTTAAATCTAAGTCTAGGCCTAGGCCTATTGATACAATTAGGACCTAATTGACACTAAGTACTTTCGTTTGCATGTGAATGCCAGTGACAAGTCTTATCGATTAGGGCATTATTCTACGATTTGCACATAGGGGGGGGACTTTGTCCGGGGGGCTAATGTCCTACGCAAAATCGGGGGGAATATGTCCGGGGGGGCTAATGTCCGGGGGGGATAGTGTCCGGGGGGGATAATGTCCAGGGGGGCTAATGTCCTACACCTCCCTCCCTCCCTCCCTCCCTCTCTCGGCGATGACCAACAGCAGAACATTGGATGTAAATTAATTTTACGGTTTGCCGTTTGTTTTGTATTGACATTGAGTGCAGCCTCTGTTGGTTGTTACAATGGTATGGACAACGCCTCGATAGATTGGATGGACAGCAACAACAACAACACCACCACCACTACACCACCACCAACAACAACAACATTGACCCTCTCATGGAATTCATCATTGTCTCTTAATTTTGCATTGAAGCATTGATTGCTGATGCTTTTGACAGCGGTCAATGCTGTTATTTCGAAAATCAGGCCACAGCGTTCATGAAACTGGGCCTCAGCCATTGATGAATTAAATGAAATTTTCGTTCATATAGGCTAATTATGAACGACTGTGGGCTCAAGTACAGTCAACAAAGTGATAATGGAACTGCCATTGTAAAACTGTACTGGTAGCCTATACTCCTAAAAATCAAGGCTTCTAACTGCAGTGTCCTTGGAATTATGCTGATCAATTATTTGAGAATTGTAAACTGCAGGGCTTTTTTTAACGTGCAGTTGTACACAAAATGTGCAGTTCTACATGGATTTGTGCAGCTGTAAAAGCACTTCTGTCACACGTTCTGTGCAGTTAAAACTAGCAAAAAGGTCATTGTCCCCCGATTGAAAGTAATTTACCATGGAGGATGGGAAGGGAAAGAAGGGGTTGTGCAGTATTAAAAATTCCTTAAAAACAGCCCTGGTAAACTGTGAATGATGGATTAATAATAATAATAATAATAATACGGTGCTGATAACTGGATCAAGTGGACCAAACGGATGGAAAAGGGGGAGGGTGGTGGGGGCGGAGGTGGGAGGGTGTGGAAGTGGAGGGAATGACCGGAAAACGATATATGATAAGCAGCCAATGTGATAATCCCGTCCCGTGGAGAACGTGTTTCATTAATGTCGTGAGCGCGCATAAAAGCTTTAAGCGCAGCCACGCTGAATGGAAGCAATTTCTCCGACCATCCTCCTCATAATTCCCATCATCCTCCCTCCTTTTCCTCGTCCACCCCACGCAGCAGCTATAGTTCCGTTCATTTTCCTTCTCTTCCCCCCCGCTTCTCCGTCTCTTGTTTTCCCTCCTAGTCGATCCGCTTCCGTGTTCGGTTGAATTCCTCTAGTTCCGTTCATTTTCCTTCTCCTCTTCCCCACGCTGCTGTGTGTCCTTCATTTGTCCTCTGGATCCACAGCCGAAGGGAAAGTGGTTCGTATCCACGTCGTCGGTACACAATCGTCGTCGTCGGCTCGTCGTCGTCGTGTGGACATATTGCAGCAAATATCCTCTGCCTGGTGACACGGAACGGAGTATCCCCCTGTAAGCTATCCGGGGGGGATGAATTAATCTATCCCTCCGGATGGAATTAACCGGTCTAGATTATCCGGGGGGATGAACCAGTCTAGCCCCTTTTTTGAAAAATGCGTAGGCTATAATTGAAAAATTTGTGATCTGATCAAAATTTAAAGTGACTTTTATGGTTTTAAGTGTCCTAAGCAATGTTCAGAGAAAGGCGACTCGAACTTATTTAGTGACTCTGAGTGTTTTTAAAGTGTTTTAAATGTTCCAAGTGCTCTAAAACCAAAGCAAAAAAATTTATCTGGTATGAATAAACGGGTGTAGGACATTAGCCCCCCTGGACATTATCCCCCCCGGACACTATCCCCCCGGACATTAGCCCCCCCGGACATATTCCCCCCCGATTTTGCGTAGGACATTAGCCCCCCGGACAAAGTCCCCCCCCTATGTGCAAATCGTAGAATAATGCCCTAATCGATAAGACTTGTCACTGGCATTCACATGCAAACGAAAGTACTTAGTGTCAATTAGGTCCTAATTGTATCAATAGGCCTAGGCCTAGACTTAGATTTAAAATGAACGAATGGGAATCGTATGTAGGGCCTATGGCCTATACAGTCTATTTGTTTAGTGTCTCACAACAAAGATTTGTTATTAAACGTCAGTTAGGCTATGTCTCAGCTTCCTAGACTTATTAGTGTCATTTCAATTCAAAATTAGATTCAATATATTAGAGAAATAAACGAATGAGAATCGTATACAGTAAGTAGGCCTACTTGTTAGTGTCAGTTATGGCTACAACGAAAGTTTATTAACGACATTTACGTATGAGCTTCGTAGACTTCTTAGCGTCGTTTCAGACCTTTAAAATGTCTTATAATATACATATTAAACCTTCAATTAACTTAGCATATTCCTACAGGATGTTAAACTAATGTGTAATGTATAGATATTCATTTAACATAGGCCCATTAATTACATTTTGTGCATCCCTTTTAGGTAATGCTATCATATACTGGGGGAGATAATGTCCTACCTCGGGGGGGATAATGTCCGGGGGGCTAATGTCCGGGGGGGACAATGTCCGGGGGGGATAATGTCCAGGGGGGCTAATGTCCGTTCCCCGAATAAACATACCTGTTAGTGTCATTGTTCAAAACAAAGCAGATGAAAATTAATTTGCAAAAAAATACACGTGGAAGTGACTTTTTCGACTTTTCTTCATTTGGGGGGATGCGATTAATACCGGGGATACTCTATTTCGTGACACCGGCTGAAGCTGCGTCTGCGGATGTGGGAGCAAGCGGACACATGGGCAGCGGATGCTAATTATTGAGAGACATTAGTTGCCCGCCAGAGGATGAGAGGAATGGCCTCGAGTCCGAATGATGCATCTAACACAGGCAGATGGCGACTCTATGCATACTGCCATCTGTCTCTGTCTCTCTGTATTTGTGTCTCTCGATGGCTCTGGTTCTCTGTCTCACACTCTGTCTCTTTCTTTTTCTGTCTGTCTGTATCTGTCTCTTGCGCCAACTGTCTCTCTCTCCCTGGATGTGTCTTTTGTTCCTCTATGAATTTGCCCGTTTTTCCTCCAGGGACTGTTGACAATACTTGGAAAATATAAATTTCCAATACCAGAGCTTCCTAGTTCATGCACTGTACAACATCAGTACCAATACCAATACTTTTCAATAAATAAAGATACGTCTACTGCCATGAAACATGTGCTAACAGCAGGGTTGAAATTGAGCCGGGCAGTGGCGGCGTCAGGATTTCAGTTTTGGGGGGGCTAAAGGGGGTGAATCGTCCAAATTTTTTATTTTTACATGGGGAAAAAAATGGATAGCCTTTTTAGGGGGGGCTTGGCCCCCCCCAGCCCCTCCTAGCGCCGCCACTGGAGCCTGGTCTGTCCGGGTCGGCGACCCGGCATTGATTTTCCGTTACTTACTGTTGCCGGGTCTCAGCCGGGTCGAATGGTCAACATTCAATCTATACCAATTACCAAATTTAGAGCGAAATTGGTACAGTTATCGGGAAATTCAGTGTGAATAATTTTAAAAGATCATCAGAAAATTTTCGGGCCAAAACCCCCAAACGTCCGTTTCACTCAGACCCGGCAACTTTTCCAAACCACTTTCAGCCCTGGCTAACAGTATTAATTATAAAGTGGTGATGCAATTCTATTATGCATAAAAATGTCCTACAATGTAATGTAATGTAATTAGTAATTTCTACAGCGCTACTCACAGTCATTGCCATTCAGTAGCGCTCCCAGTGTAAGTAAGTAAATAAATCTTCGAGAATTTCTCAGCACCCACAAAAGCCACGTCAGGGAGACCAGCTTATTCACCAGCGCTAGTGTGAGTACTCCAAGAGAGAAAAAAGATCTTAAGAAGAGAGATGTAATGTAGACAGTGATCCAGAAAGAAGATTCCTACTCAGAGAATTCTATAAGGAGGGCTCAATCAGTGGCATAGACATGGGGAGGTTTCGGGGGTTAAAACCCCCCCATTGGCCTCGGAAAAGTTTTTTTAAAGGTTAGGCCTATTTATCCACTTAAATAAGAAAAAACAAAACAATTGCTTGTAGTAACAATTGTTTTTCTTACTTTATTTCCTTTGTTACTTTATTCTCTTTGTTACTTTATTCCCTTTTTATTTATTGTAATACTGTTGGGTTGGTGTCAGAAAGGGCATCGGCCAGGCCAAAAAAATCCAAAACCCCCATCAAAAATTCCTGGCTACACCACTGGGCTCAATGATGGTAAGTAAGCCTCAAAGTACCCCTACCGCGATCTACAACTCTGCTAGACATTAGCATATCATCATTTCAAAAGGTATGCTGTTTAACTATGCATGTATATGGGAAAATGCAAAATTTGTTAGCTATTAAAGAAGAGTTTTTGCAGAAGTTAGTGTATCAAGTATTGATAATTTACAGGCTAAACCATACGATACCAGCAAAATAAAACTATCACGATACTCAACGCTATCAAGAAGAAGTATTGGGATACCAAGTTATAACAATGCAATACAATATATTATATATTTGTCTGTCTGTCTGTCTTTGTCTGTGGCAATTCTTGGTGGTTTCCTTCATCTCATGTTCCTTCCCCTCCATCATTTGAGCTGCTGCTGTTGACGTAATGTGGATCATAAATTCCCTACAAAAAGGGAATGTCGTTCTCCACGCATTCGTTTCTTCACTTTTTGAGAGAGAGAGATACAGACAGGCAGACAGACAGAGAGAGAAAGACTGTGCATTCGGTCCAATCCAGTTTTATCAACCTGCTGCTTTCCTTGTTCCTCCTACTCCAGGGTCCCTACGCGGCGGCTTGAGGTGGATTCGAGCCTGGAACCCTATATATATACCGTACACACACATATATTTACACACATATATATACACATATATGTATATATATATATGCACATACATATATGCAGTATACCCACATATATAATGTATTATACCCATATATATATCATATATGTATATAACTAACTCATCACCTGCTCATCTTAAAACTTCAGCATTGTTTTTTTCCATTTGTCTTGCATCTTCACGATTCTTTGCCAGCTTCATTTCCTTGTGGCCTCGCAGGCATTAAAATTGCAGCGGGAAATTACAGGGAAATTACGGCCATCACCGGCTGTCGGTTGTTCCGTTAGATGACGTCAGAATAATCATGAGGTTGTCTGTGTGTTTGTATTTCATTCTATGCACATATGCAAATGTATATATATATATATATATATTATATATATATATATTATTTTAAAAAAAATTATTTTATTTTGTTTCTGGCATTTGCTATAGCACCCATTCAAGCTCCCTACTTAGAGGCGCTCCCGGCTATAGCGCGGACGCTGCCTTGGAGTTTCACGCTGGAGCGCACGAGCAATTGCGAGTGAAGGACTTGCTCAAGGTCCTTACGTGGGGCTTGAGGTGGATTCGAACTTGGAATCCTTTATATATATATATGTGTGTGTATATACAGTATATATATATATATATATATATATGCATATGCATATGCATATACACACACAATGTTGAACCTTTTACTTACTTCAGGAAAGCACTGCAGTATCCAATAATAATAATGTGCATTAAATGTTCAGTTGAACCCATTGGACCCACACGTTGACCAACAGAAGGTGGCAAGACTCCTGGAAATTCAGGTGCAACGTGAAACTTTATATTAATATCTGTCAAATTGAAGCCATTTACTTCACTGTGATCTGTGATCTGCTTGACGGAATTGCTTTTACTGTACTGACTCTGAATGATCAACGATCTGTTGGTGATTATGAATCTGGTCGAATCAGCAGCTCTAGTATTTTGTGCTAATCAGAGAAGTTCAGTGAGTTCAGATTTCAAATAGAATGGATCTGACAGATTATTATGCCAGTAGGCCTAGTAATTAATGTGGCCAACGTTCTGGTACTCGAGTTTCTCCGAGGCTTTTCATTATCTGTTGCTCTTTAACCCATTAAGTTCCGATGATAATGACCACCGTGTCCGGATGCAGATGTGTTGGTTGCCATAGAAACCGGTTCTGTTCTACTACAGCATTTCTAATGATATTTGTCTGCACCTGTTCTGTGCATCTTGACTCCAACTGGTAGGAAGCTTGCTTGAGGAGGAGGAAGATGAGGATGGTGAATGAGGTGGGAAGAAGAGGAAGAGGAAGAGAAAAGGGCTGAGACAGACTAGTTAGGCAAAGTGGAAAAGGGAAATCACTGCCTGAAGATGAGTAAATGAATCAGACAGACAGACAGACAGACGGAAATGCAGACAGACTTAACGGATAGACAGGCAGAATTGCAGACCGACTTGATGGATAGACAGACAGACAAACACACTGACAGACATACTTGACGAATACAGACAGACAGACAGACAAACGGACAGGCATACAGACAGACAAACAGACTTGACGGATATAGACAGACAGACAGACAAACGGACAGGCATACAGACAGACAAACAGACTTGACGGATATAGACAGACAGACAGACAAACGGACAGGCATACAGACAGACAAACAGACTTGACGGATATAGACAGACAGACAGACAAACGGACAGGCATACAGACAGACATACAGACAAGCGGACAGGCATACAGACAGACATACAGACTTGACGGATATAGACAGACAGACAGATAGACAGACAGACAAACGGACAGGCATACAGACAGACATACAGACTTGACGGATATAGACAGACAGACAGATAGACAGACAGACAAACGGACAGGCATACAGACAGACATACAGACTTGACGGATATAGACAGACAGACAGATAGACAGACAGACAAACGGACAGGCATACAGACAGACATACAGACTTGACGGATATAGACAGACAGACAGATAGACAGACAGACAAACGGACAGGCATACAGACAGACATACAGACTTGACGGATATAGACAGACAGACAGACAGACAGACAGACAGACAGAGTTGTTTTGTGTAGTTTATTTTGTTAACTACGCATTTCCGACGGATCCTCATCTGGCTCACATGTAAGTCTTCTTGTCTTCTGTCCGTTGTTTCCTGATGCTTAGCCTTTCCATTGTCACTTAAGTCGATCCAGATGGAAGCAATTTCGGTTGCTATGGAGACGGACGACCCCCTCCCCACCCTTCCCACCCGCCCTTTTGGAGAGGGAATAAGATGGACGACGATGCTGCTATACGCTCTGTCGTCTGGCTTCTGCGTAGTCTGCACCTGACAGCACCTGCCCATCTCCATGGCTTTGAGTGCTTTGCACTCTCACCGTAAATGGCCTCGGGATGAATTCTTCGGTGCTGGAAATCTATCTCGTTCCTTCCCAATATCTGTTGGCGTTGGACATCTCTTCCTCCTTCGTCTTCGCTTGGTCTGTAAGTCGTAGAAATTTTCTTGGTGGGAGATGGTAGTGTATTCGGTACGTGCTGTGTTTATGCTCAGCAATGAAATTCAGGCCCGGTGTCACGAAATAGAGTATCCCCCCATATTAATCGTATCCCCCCAAATGAAGAAAAAAGTCGAAAAAGCCACTTCTTCCACGTGTATTTATTTTTACAAATTGATTTCCATCTGCTTTGTTTTGAACAATGACACTAACAGGTATGTTTATTCCTACTATGTAATTTTTTGCCTTTGTTTTAGAGCACTTAGAACATTTAAAACACTTAAAACACTTAAGAACACTCAGAGTTACTAAATAAATTCGAGTTGCCTTTCTCTGAACATTGCTTAGGACACTTAAAACAATTAGAGTCACTTTAAATTTTGATTACAGCACAAATTTTCAATTATGCGCATTTTTCAATAAAGGGGGATAGAATGGTTTATCCCCCCAGATAGTCTAGACCAGTTAATTCCATCCAGGGATAGATTAATTCATCCCCCCGGATAGCTTTCAGGGGGATAGAATATGATGTGACACCGGCCTCAGCCCAAATGGAGCCTCAGGCAAAACATACATTTGGCGCTCCAGGCAAAGTAGACCTACATTTGGCACCCTCAGATTCGCATTCAATTGCTCACTCACATCAGAATCCAAACAAACTATAGCCAGAGCCTTGTATACGCTCAACTGAGTAATTCATTATAATTTTTTTTTATTAGTGCACTGAAGGATGGATAATACTCAATTTTGCGGAAAATGGTTATATATTATTATAAAAAATTAAAATACACTTTTGTGGACATGGTGCCCCTTAGAACTTGGCGCCCTAGGCAGCTGTCTGCTTTGCCTATGCCTAAGGCTGGCCCTGATGAAATTAATGTGCTATCTTGATCCTTTAGATCTGTCTTTCTTCTACACTTTCCTATTGTTCTCTTTTATTTTGGATGTCTCTAATGATTCCTGGAAAATGTTTGTCACTGTGAGCCGTCATTTTGCAGCGTTGAGTGGCATGGCGCAGAGCTTGGTTGGTACATGTAAGAGATTTGCTGTCTGGTTTCTGTAATGTTCCAAGGGAGGAAGTTGAGATTTGGGCTGTCACCGGACAATATTATCTTGGCTTTGCTACAAAGACATCAATTGACATATAGTCTGGTAACTATATGGTTTTATATATATATATATATATATATATATATATATATATATGCAGCTATACTGACTCAGTCTGGCTGCATGACCGTTACCTTACCTACACATATTATTATTGTTATAGTCTCTCAGATGAACACAGTCATTGTTGTGTCAGTCTACTAAGAGACACTGTTTACGGATAAGCATAAACACTCATAAACATTCACTCGTTCCACTGAGCTAGACAATTTCCATGCAGCAGGTTTGAGCCAGATATACATATATAACGAATATATATATGCATATACTTGCATATACGTATATATGCGCGTATAATATGTATATACATACAAATACATATGTATTGTATGCACTATGTGTCGGGTATGATGTATATTATGTACTAATATATTCATTTATATATACACATGTGCACTGTGCAGTCTACTGTGAAAACATTACTTTCAATAAGTGATGATTTGTTTTTTCTGATAGCACGCTGCTGATTTTACAGATTGGAAATTTTTCTGCATTCCTATATCGGCTTCATATGATTTTAAATTGTGCTGTTTTTGTTTTATGTCTGTATATATGCATACATCGGATTACATCCATGTAAGTATGCACTATGCATGCATACTTACAGAGATTAATACGTGCATGTATGTATGTATGTATGTATGTATGTATGTATGTATGTATGTATGTATGTATGCATGCATGTATGTATGTATGTATGTATGTATGTATGTATGTATGCATGCATGCATGCATGCATGCATGTATGTATGTATGTATGTATGTATGTATGTATGTATGTATTTATGTATGCATGCATGCATGTGTGTATCTTTACCAGAATACATTCAGACGCCAGAGGTTCAAATTTCTGCAAATAGAATGATAGTAAGTTGCTTTAACATTTCTGCTTTACTGACCCTTCTAGCAAAAGCCCATCTGTGAAATGGATGCATAATTCACCTTATGCTCCGTAACACGTTTGCTTTGTATCTGTTTTAACTTGTTCTTTAAAAATATAAAAATATTCAGATGATTATGATGATTGCGATTGTAATGATGAAGACAAATCAATGTTGATGATGTTGTTTTTGATGATAAGATAAGATAAGAATATTCTTTAATAGACCAATTATTGCTATCCACATTTTAGTGTAAAGAACATGGTAAAATAAACAGTGCATATCTTCTATAATATGGCTAATCATTGTCAAATGTTTTAAAATAGTATGATGGTGGTGGTGGTGGTGGTGGTGGTATAGTGGTGGTGGTGGTATTGGTGGTGGCGGCGGCGGCGGAGGTGATGATGATGATGATGATGATGATGATGATGATGACGACGACGACGATCATGACGATCATGACGATCATGATGATGACGATCATGGTGGCAGTGAATGATGACGATCATGGTGGCAGTGGTAGTGGTGGTAGCGGGCTGATGGTGGTGGCGTCGGCGATGGCAATGGTGATGATGTTGACGACGACGATGACGATACTCTGATATTGGTCAGATTAGGTTGTATGGGAGTGGAGTGGCCACTCGCCCTTATTAGCTGAGGTCGAGAAAAGGAAGTGGCTAAGACTGAAAAGCCGTCGTTGCCTTTTGGGATCAACTTCAGAGATTCTTCGTCTCCCTTCGTCATCGTTCTCGTTGGTGATCGGTTGGCAGTAAAATGAAACGGAAGTGATGAAAGATGAGCTGAGATGGAATTAACTCCATCTGAGACCTCCTTTGTCTCTTTCATCAGCCGTCTTCATTCTCCTTTGTCGTCCACTTTTACTGTATACGATACATAATGGATGACCATCTCACCCTGCGGCCTGTCTCTCTTTGCTGGATCTAAATTTTTTAGTCTATTTCTCCTGGCTATGATCGGCTCTCACCACCTCGTTTTGCCACCAGCTGAGACGAAGGTGTTAATTCCGAAATTTAACTCTGACATCTCCTTGGAGGAGGTCTATTATATGGCCAACGCATTTGCATTTGTTGTGTAAGCCAGAATGTGTATTTGCTGAGGTGCTGTTGGTCCTAGAGAGGATGTTGGTGTTTGTAAAGAGGATGTTGGTGTTTGTAAAGAAGATGTTGGTGTTTGTAAAGAGGATGTTGGTGTTTGTAAAGAGGATGTTGGTGCTTGTAAAGAGGATGTTGGTGTTTGTAAAGAGGATGTTGGTGCTTGTAAAGAGGATGTTGGTGTTTGCAAAGAGGATGTTGGTGTTTGCAAAGAGGATGTTGGGGTTTATAAAGAGGATGTTGGTGTTTGTAAAGAGGATGTTTGTTGGTGTTTGTAAAGTGGATGTTGGTGTTTGTAAAGAGGATGTTGGTGTTTGTAAAGAGGATGTTGGTGCTAAAGAGGATGTTGGTGTTTGTAAAGAGGATGTTGGTGCTTGTAAAGAGGATGTTGGTGTTTGTAAAGAGGATGTTGGGGTTTGTAAAGAGGATGTTGGTGTTTGTAAAGAGGATGTTTGTTGGTGTTTGTAAAGTGGATGTTGGTGTTTGTAAAGAGGATGTTGGTGTTCCTAAAGAGGATGTTGGTGTTTGTAAAGAGGATGTTTGTTGGTGTTTGTTGGTGTTTGTAAAGTGGATGTTGGTGTTTGTAAAGAGGCTGTTGGTGTTTGTAAAGAGGATGTTGGTGTTTGTAAAGAGGCTGTTGGTATTTGTAAAGAGGATGTTGGTGTTTGCAAAGAGGATGTTGGTGTTTGTAAAGAGATGTTGGTGTTTGTAAAGAGGATGTTGGTGTTTGTAAAGAGGATGTTGGTGTTTGTAAAGATGCTCGTTTGTGAGAAATCGTTTTTGGTGACTGAACAGTTGTCATGTTTAATTATAGGTTATTGTTTGTGCATTGGGTTTGAAGAAGCCTCTTGCCTTGCGTCTTAGTTGACAGCGAGAGGTTCTAACATTTCAGTTCCATTATAGTTAAAGCTGTTAATCTGAAATAAGCAGAAACTACACTGTCCACTGGCAGACACAATGAGGATGAGATGATGACGACGACGACGATGATGATGTTGTTGTTGATAATGATGTTGATAATAATGACGAACCACGCTGAGCTTCTGGTTCCCCGCTCACGGGCTGCTATCCGACAACGTCGTTCATTTTCCGTTGCAGGTCCTACAGCTTGAAATGGTCTCCCTGTTACACTGCGTTTAATTCCCAGGGGTCACTTCGCTCTGTTCCTTAAGAACCTAAAAACTGTTTTATTTAGCCGTGGCTGGGCCGGGAGCGCTTCTGAGTAGCCTACCTTGAAGAGGCGCTATATATAAATTTTTGAAATAAATAAATAAATCATGATAGTGGCAGTGAGACGATTTGTATGGCGTTGCCGCAGAGGCTGATAAAAAGAGAGTATTGCGCATGAGCTCAGTAGTGTCTGATTGTTTCATGTAATGATGATAACAGCCGAAATTAGTGACCATATGAAAAAATAAGTATGCACCAACATACAACGGTTGTCGTCGTCGAAGTTGTGTCCATCAGTTTTATTGTTTGGCTGAAGTGCAGAGGCAACAACGAACGAGCGGACGATGACTTAGTTAATGAAGCAATGATTGCGTTGCTGCCACATCATATGAATTATTAGAGACGCTGATCGTACAGCGGTGGCGACGCAGGAGGTTCTGGGATTTTGGGGGAATAGGAAACCTGCATAGAATGGCACCACGGAAGTCAATGAATATCACAGGAGGTGCTGGGATTTTGGGGAAAAGGAAACCTGCAAGGAATGGCACCATGGAAGTCCATGACTATCTACCACAGGAGGTGCTGGAACTGAGTTATTAGAACAGATATGGAACACACAGTGAAGGGAGTAAGAATGGATTCAACAAGATACCAGGAGAAATTGAGAAGAAGGCAATGCAATGTAGGGAGAAATGACTGGAGGAAAGATGGCTTGAGGTGGAGAGTATAGTGAAGGGAACCAAAGCCATAGAAAGTTTCCCAGACGTTAAATGAAATTTATTCAGCCTTCAGCCCAAAGTTACCAATAGCAAAAAACAAAACATGGAAACACGGCTGATATCAGAACAGATGGAAGTGCAGTGTCATGAGAATCTAAGCTTATAGAATGAACGCAGTAGCACTCTGTGGATACTGTATGTATGTATGTATGTATGTATGTATGTACGTATGTACGTACATATGTATGTATGTAAGTACGTATGTACGTACGTATGTATGTACGTAGGTATGTACGTAGGTATGTATGTATATGAAAGTTTATATAGCGCCTTACAATAACCTCACATTGCAGTGTTGGATGAATTACAGAAGATGACAATTATTGTAGAAAGAGCGTAAAATTTAGGGTTGGCATCAGCGATGTTTGGAATCTTGCCTTGTCTCGACTGATCATCCTCCTTCCAATTCCCGACCCAGACAACACTCGCTTTAGTACCTGTTATGCCCCCACTGATCCTGTGGACACTCGACCCGTGCCCCACGCTTGGCTTCTTTGTTCGTGGTTGGGCTGGTAGCGTCTCTGAGTAGTTTCTTGAAGGGGCGCTATATAAATGCTCTGAATGAACGAATGAATGACGCTTTAGAAGTTTAGAGATTATAATTACGATTGGAAGACTGACTGACTGGTCATGTTGAAGACAATCAGTATATACTATAGGCTCAACAAGAAGTACACGAATGGAACTGTACGTTTGTCACTGCGGTACTGATGTATAAATCTGAGCTGAGTGTTGTTGGTGCAATGGAAGGAAGATGAAAGTAGGAGGATTGTAGTGGGCTGTGGCGGAAATGAACCTGCTAAGTAGAATAACAGGGAAGACCAGGCGAGACAGAATTCGTAATGAATTATACCGGAGGGAGTTGGGACAGAAAGATAGGCTACACTGGTAGATAGAATCAGAAAAAGAAGACTGTACGTGGTTTGGCCATGTGGCAAGAATAGGCGACAAAAGATTACCAGTAGGGGCATTGTATTGTCATGTGGAGGGATTTGTAATGAATCATAAGGGAGGGAGTTGGGACAGAAAGATACACTAGTATAGATAGAATCAGAAAAAGAAGACTGTACGTGGTTTGGCCATGTGGCAAGAATAGGCGACAAAAGATTACCAGTAGGGGCATTGTATTGTCATGTGGAGGGATTTGTAATGAATCATAAGGGAGGGAGTTGGGACAGAAAGATACACTGGTATAGATAGAATCAGAAAAAGAAGACTGTACGTGGTTTGGCCATGTGGCAAGAATAGGCGACAAAAGATTACCAGTAGGGGCATTGTATTGTCATGTGGAGGGATTTGTAATGAATCATAAGGGAGGGAGTTGGGACAGAAAGATACACTGGTATAGATAGAATCAGAAAAAGAAGACTGTCCGTGGTTTGGCCATGTGGGAAGAATGGGCGACAAAAGATTACCAGCAGGGGCATTGTATTGTCATGTGGAGGGATTTGTAATGAATCATAAGGGAGGGAGTTGGGACAGAAAGATACACTGGTATAGATAGAATCAGAAAAAGAAGACGGTCCGTGGTTTTGTCATGTGGGAAGAATGGGTGACAAAAGATTACCAGCAGGGGCATTGTATTGTCATGTGGAGGGATTTGTAATGAATCATAAGGGAGGGAGTTGGGACAGAAAGATACACTGGTATAGATAGAATCAGAAAAAGAAGACTGTCCGTGGTTTGGCCATGTGGGAAGAATGGGCGACAAAAGATTACCAGCAGGGGCATTGTATTGTCATGTGGAGGGATTTGTAATGAACTATAGGGGAGGGAGTTGGGACAGAAAGATACACTGTTAGATAGAATCAGAAAAAGAAGACTGCCCGTGGTTTGGCCATGCAGTAAGAATAGGCGACAAAGTATTACCAGCAAGGGCATTGTATTGTCATGTGGAGGGAACACACGGCCGACAAAGACAAATAAAGACACGGATGGAAAACGTGAGACATGATCTTGCAGAGAAAGGTATGGACATCAAAACGTCACTGGATACTATCAGAGACAGAAAGAATTGGAGCCATCTTGTGAGACGAGCCTGACTGTCGGCACACACTCACACACACACACACACACACACACACACACACACACACACACACACACACACACACACACACACACACACACTCACACACACACACCTCTGACCGAAGAGTGAGAAGAAAGACATATGAGATATAATATTAAGGAACATTATATGGCTGGACGGCACTAGTTGCTGAATCAGCATATGTCAGCAAAGATTTCAGTCTGATGTCGGACTATGTTGTATAGCAGATATGATATCAGTCTGTTGACAAAAGATCTATGACGGTTACAAGTCATTATCTATCGGTGTCTACTTTCAGCATTTAATATTAGGTAATTTTAATCTAGGCATCTCTGGGGGGAGGGAGAAAGCTCCACCTCCAGGAACAGCATTTGCCCCCCTGCAGAAAGAGTGAACAGTTGCTTTTTACATGTAAAGTAGAGAGCTATAGAGAGCTGGTAGAATTAAGAAATAAAGGATTAAAAATGGACGACAGTTGCTTTTTACATGCAAAGTAAATAGTTTAATCGATGGGTAGAATTAAAAAATAGAGCATAAAAATAGATGATATACTAAAACAAATGTCATCAGAATAAAGTGACATGGCAGCAGGCATAACAACCTTCCATGCGCTGGTCAGCACGACGAGCTACAGCGGTTGGCCGTCCGCCAAACGGTGGTTTGTCCTTGCCCCCAGAAACTTGGATTTCCCCCCACCCCCAACAGGAGGACTAGATTAAACACTGAATATTGAGCATTCTTTGTTTGTATGTGCACTTGTTATAGTGCCCCTTCAAGCTCGCTACTCAGAGGCGCTCCCGACTGCAGAGCGGACACTGCATCGGAGTTTCACGCCAAAGCACTGAGCAATTGCGAGTGAAGGACTTGCCCAAGGTCCCTACGCGGCGACTTGAGGTGGATTCGAATCTGCAACCTTTCGGCTGCAAGACGACGAACACAACCACTATACCACCGCGCCCCACAAATCTTTGTCTGTCCTCAGTTTTGTTTTCTTTTAGTGTTTTGCATGGTCCGTGGAACACATTGTCTCTATCCACTCTTGATTATTTCAGGAGTTGTGCAAAATTCGCCATAGCATCCTATGGCAAGCATTATAAACTACAAGCAATTATCAATAACAGGTGTTTTAAAGTGCAATTATTATTAATTTGGTTAGGTTATAGGCCTAATTAATAAGTGACGTTGATCAAACGGCATTTTGGACTTTAAATGGACAAGTTAATACTAGGCGTGGCACTGTGGCAGGCCACCCAGATTTTTTGTCTCATTTTTTCAAATAAACGAATATGTAGAGAAGAGTCATTATTTCATTGCCATATTTTAAATTTCCCAAAATCATGCTGCCTGTTGATAATAATAATAAACTTGTTAATTCTTCTTTCCCTTGATAGACAATAACTTCTCCCATTCAATTCTTGTGCGTGTGCGTGCGTGCGTGCGTGTGTGTGTGTGTGTGTAGCTTGCCATATGCAGAGCTGCACGATATACATGAGTTTAATTATCTAGTTATGGTCTTGGTCTGTCTTTTAAGGACAAAATGTCTTTTGTCAGATTGCAGTGCATAAATAATTATAGTTTCTCGAGAACTTTTACTTAATTTTTTTGGACATTATATTTTTCTTCCGCTGTTCACGTTATTTGCATATTTGCCGGACAATTGCACATGAGTTTGTTTGTGAGTTTCTTAAGTTTTTTGTCTGTGTATGTTAGTCCATGTCTTGTTGACCGCACGCTTATGTCAGCGCGCATTTGTCCTTCGCGCTTATGTTGGCACGCTTTAGTCGGCGCGCTTTTGTCCTGCGTGCTAATGACGGGACACCAAATTGCAACCTATAAAAGCACGTCTATCCTACGGGGACTTAGGGAATTGAACTCGTCTCCACTGATCTCAGTGCCAGTGTGTTATCCAATGCGCCACCGGATCCCCCCAAGCTGCTGTATATAACGCTGTCTACCGCAATTCTTTTTTTCTAATGCTCGCTACAAAATTGCTTTTTTGAACATGAAACTGCTTTCATTTGTATGACTTTGTTTAGGCCAAAAAAAATAATGCTGTGTTTCCGGTAACGGAGCTAAAAAAAATTGGGTAGGTAGGTCGAAAAATATTTTTATTTTGGTAAAATATTTTTATACAGTGACTATACGAAAAATTATACCGAAATACTCTTTTTTGCATATAGGTACACGCTGCAACAAAGTAGGTGTTCTAAGCAAGTATAAACTGCCTATTTCCCTGTACCTAAAATTGCTCTAGAAAACAATTCTATTAATTTCATTTTGTTGACATCCTTTCGGGTAAGATAAAGTGGGAAGGGAATGGGAAGATGAGCACGAACAAAACATCACTGCTAGGGGTCGTTCCAGACTGATCGAGCTAGTGACTAGTTACACCTAGAGGTTGCTAGATTTATTTTCCCTAGTCACCGTTAGAGGTGACTCGAGTGAGAATGATAAGGCTAGAGGTTTCTCAAGACTGGCAACCAGGAAGTAGTTAGGCAGGCATGAAACTCTAAGGCAATGTCAAATTGTCAATGTAAATAAAAAATTTACGCAAAATTTTCCGAGTCGCTGCAATAAAAGTGAGTCGGTTGGGTTACCGGAAACACAACATTTTTTGCCTAAGATCCAACTTTATACGGAAGGCAATGTCACCGTATTATGTAAAAAAAAATTGAGAAAAAAAAAATTTTCCCATAAAAAAAATTCATAAATTTTTTAAATAAATTTTTTTTAAAATAACTTTTTTTTACAAAATTATTTGAGTCGCGGCAATAAAAGAGGGTCGGTCGGGTTACCGGAAACACAGCATTCTTTTTTTTTGGCCTTATGACTACACTTTACTTTGCTTTTCATCTCAGTACGAGTCAAGTTGATGGATTGATATTTGATGTATTAATGTTGCATTGCAGTTTGACATGCAGCCGTCAGGTCGCTTGGTCGTAGAACTGACGTCCCTTACGGCAGCTCAGAATGGGGGAGGTCAGTGCCGCTATAATAGATCTGTATGTATGTATGTATGTATGTATGTGTGTGTGTGTGTGTGTGTGTGTGTGTGTGTGTGTGTGTGTGTGTGTGTGTGTGTGTGTGTGTGTGTGTGTGTGTGTGTGTGTGTGTGTGTGTGTGTGTGTGTGTGTGTGTGTGTGTGTGTGTGTGTGTGTGTGTGTGTGTGTGTGTGTGTGTGTGTGTGTGTGTGTGTGTGTGTGTGTGTGTGTGTGTGTGTGTGTGTGTGTGTGTGTGTGTGTGTGTGTGTGTGTGTGTGTGTGTGTGTGTGTGTGTGTGTGTGTGTGTATGTGTGTATGTATGTATGTATGTATGTATGTATAACAAAAACAGTTTGGCTTACTTTTTTATTGAACCATGGTTTATATATATGTAATAGATCTGCATGTTGAATATATATATATCATATATATATATGTATCATATATATATATATATATATATGCATATATGTATATATATATATGTTCATTCGGACGTTGTTTGGACAATGATGCACCAAGTTTTATATATATGTTTGATTTGGAAAGTGTGTGCGATAATGTGATTGCTGACTATAGAAATGCTCTGCGGAAGTCAGTTGAAAGGATGGAAGTCAGTTGAAAGGATGGTCACTTTCATTAGTCATTACCTGAATTGTTTATTAAATGGAGTGATGCTTTTAATTCTTAGTAGAATTGATTTTTTTATTACCTGCTCTGACAGAGCAGCTCTGTTCATCAAAGGGTTGATCTATCCAATGCCTCAGTTTACTTATATGCTGTATAACAATGACAAAACCATTAGCTAATTCATGTATGCTTGGTCAGCTGCAGATATGCGGCCTATATCTCAGGGGTCTGTCCTAGGCCCGCTTTTATTCATCTTATACACGGCTGGCATTCCCTCCCTTTTCCCCAACCATTCTGCTACTGGCCATCTTTTCGCTGATGATGTCCAAGCCTATGTGCATGGACCCCCTTCAGCTCAACTCTTTCTTGCGAGCCAAATCGACGCTCTATCTCAAGATCTTCATCTGTGGATGTCGTCCAATCGTCTTTCTTTGAACTCTTCCAAAACCCAGTTGATTTGGTTTGGCACTTCCAAGCAGCTCCAAAAACTTGACTACTCGGTACTCTCTCAAACTTTTCCTCACTTCAACTTTTCGTCTAGTGTTCGAGACCTAGGTGTCACCCTAGATAGTTCTCTAACTTTCACCGAACACATAGCCAAGCTTACTCGCTCTTCCTACTTCCAATTAAGGCGCCTGAGAGCTATTCGCAAATCTGTTTCATCTTCGATCTTTACCTCCATTGTCCACGCCTTCGTCTGTTCTCGGATTGACTATTGTAATTCTGTCCTTGCTGGCCTCCCTAAGGTTCGGCTAGCTCCCCTACAGTCCGTACTCAATGCTGCTGCGAGGCTCATTGCCCGTCTTCCTCGATTCTCACACATATCTACATTCATGGCTGAACAACTTCACTGGCTTCCACTCTCAGCTCGCATACAATTCAAAGTTCTAAGTTTAGTTCTCAAGTTTCAACGAGGCCTTGCTCCGACGTATCTTTGTGATCTCATACTTCGCCCCATTTCGGCCACTTTGCTGCATCCTCTTAGGTCCTCAGATCGGCTTGACCTCTTTGTTCCTCGCGTCAGGACCGCCATGGCTCAATCCAGATCATTTGCCTGCATAGGTCCCTCCCTATGGAATGGTCTTCTCCCATCCGTTCGCTCTGCCATCCTCTCTGGTAGTCTTTCGTCATCTTTCTCTTGTCTAAAGACCTGCCTTTTCTCTCGGAGTTGCACGCACTGGGAGCGCTTCTGAAAGGCTCTTGCTGCAAGAAGCGCTTTACAAATGGTCAGATACGATACGATACGATCTAGGCACGCGCCTTTCATTAGCCAACCACAGATGGCCTAACGTGCATTAGGGAGGTTTCTAATTTTGAGAAAGGGGAGAAATAAATATTTTAGCAGATGATGCATAAACAAGAGTTTTCAGAATTTTAGCGTGTTTTATTCTCTGGTCTTCTCTTTCGTTTCCCTGGTTACAGTGGTTAGTGAACGCAGACAAATTGCTAAATTATCATTTTTTTCTTATTTGCCTAATGTCTGTTGCTTTTTTTTATCAGAATCCTTAGAATAACATATCTAAGGATGCTATAGAGTGTCATACATGCTTGCATACATACATACGTTACACGTACTCTATAGAGTGTCATACATGCTTACATACATATGTACTACATACATAAATACATACGTACATGCATCTATTATGTATATGTACATGCATACATACATACATATATACATACATTCATACATACATACATACATACATACATACATACATACATACATACATACATTGTATGTGCATAATTTTATAGGCCTATATATACACACCATGGTTCAATAAACTGTTTTTCATAAAATTATATCTTTAATGCCAGATGATTAATCATACTAAAATTTTCCAAATATTTAGAGAGTTGAACCAAGAATATGATTCCAAAATATCATGGCACAAATGTGAACGGATAGAAAGATATGAATTTTTAACTTCATCTCCCAAAATTTAAGTCTTCAGCAAGTCTGTTTGGGTGCTCGTTGTGGTTTCGACGCTTGATCGTTACCATTTGATCTTTAGTGATCCTGGAGTAAAAATTAACGGAGTCTTTTATCGCGGTGCCCTGCTGTCACTAGCTGGCCTAGTTAGCTACACCGGTAAGCGAGAGCGGCATGCATCTGTTGGTTGCAACGGACTGCGGTTCAAACCCCGGGCTGGGAGTTGACATTCAGAGATTTAGATATCTCGGGCTAGCACGTGTGGGACGCAGGGGCGCAAGCTCCTGCGGAGCGACCTTGGGCAAGTTGCTTACCCATCATTGTCTGTGGGGAAGGCAACGGGAAACCGCCTCATTCATCTCATCCCCAGGGGCGTAAAGCCAGTGAACCTGCCTTCGGACAGAGAACCATCATCATCTGCTGTCACAACTTCTTCCACCTGTTATCAGAAATTCATAGCCCCAGAAGACAATATTCTTTTTCAACAGAACAGCGCCAGCCCACAGAGCCAGATACCAACAAAATGCTAACAAGAGAGACACCATCCTTCATTTCTCCTACATTGTAGCCTCCGAACAGTCGAGATTTAAATCCTGTTGTCTATGACAGTCATCTTCTTTGTGTAAATAATCAACCAATAACTACTTAAAAGTTTCTTTAAAAAAAATATTAAAGACTTTTTTCTTGTTTGAAGTACTTTGTTACAAAACCCAAAAGAAAATTGCTGGTAAACTGACATTTCGTCAGATGAAGTTCAAAGATTCCTATATTTCTATCCGTTCAAATTTATGTCATCATATTTAGCCCTATTCTTAGTTCTCACCATTTCCGCTCCCTTTGTTCGACTGAACAAAGTCTGCTCTCAGTCCCTTTTGTTCGAACTTCCACTATGCAAAAGCGTGCTTTCTCGGTGGTAGGACTCTCAACCTGGATTGGTCTTCCTCTGACCCGGCGCTCTCTTTATAAAAAATCCTTCTCAGGCTTTCCTCTCTCATCTTAAAACAGTTTTATTTAGCCGCGCTGATGTTGGGAGCGCCTCTGAGTGGGCCCTTGAAGAGGCGCTATATAAATGCATCTAATGAATGAATGAATATATATATATTATGTATGTATACAACATATCTATATATATACATATATGTCTATGCATATATTTGTGCATAATGTATACAGGGTATATGTATATGTCGTTAGTGTTAATTTTTCATCGCATTGGGTGCAATTTATTCGTGTTGCGTTCTGGGCCATCAACTGAGAAGGTGAGAGTTCAAAAGACTGAGGATATTTCTCTTTCATCTGCATTCCCTTTAGAAGTAACTCAGCCATAAAATACGACCCTGTCAGTGTGGCACGCGGGCATTGGTGCATTGTTCGTAGGAGGATCAGACGGTGAGTGGGAGGACTGGCCGGCCTTCGAGCGAGTCTCTTGTGCCAGGGCTAATAAAGTGAAGTCACTAATAATTCATACGAATCGCCGTCTCTCGAGGTCAGCTTATGGGACGGCTGGAGCTTCCATTTTTCCTTCCATGATTAATTCCCGTTGTTTGATTTAATTCCCATAGCCTTCTATTGCTTTGTCTTTTATATGGCTGGAGGTTGGAAGCCAAATTGCATTCTGTTTTTATGTGTGTGTGTGTGTATGTATGACTGTATGTATGTATGTATGCATGTGTATGTATGTATGTCTGTATGTATGTGTGTGTGCGTGAATGTATGTATGTATGTATGTATGTATGTATGTATGTATGTATGTATGTATGTAGTATGTATGAACATGTATGTATATATGTAGTATGTATGTATGACATTATATGTAGATATGTGAGAATGTATGCATGTATGCATGTGTGTATGTATGTGTGTATGTATGTATGTATGTATGTATGTATGTATGTATGTATGTATGTATGTATGTATGCAAGCATGTATACATGTATGTATGTATGTATATGTATGTGTATCTTTGTGTGTACGTGTATGCTTGTATGTGTGTATGTATGTTTGTTTGTATGCATTTGTATATGTGTCTTCGTGCACGTGTGTGCATTTTGTCTGTGTGGTGCATGTTTGAACGCATGTATGCATTGTTATATTGTGTAAGATCTGCGTGTTTGTATGTATGTTTACGTTATGTTTGCATGTACATGTAACTGCAATGTATAATTATTTGCAAGATGTTGGTATTGCACCTTATGGTACCTCGCAATTTAAGGATTCTTCAGTTTTATAGCTTGTCATTTAGGAAGTCATTCATTTTTACAATTATAAAGTGTTTTTTGAGTTCCCTTCTTAATTATACTTCCTTTGATTCGATTTATTGCATTAAATTATTAGCAAACTTTTGCCTATTTTATTAGGTCCAATGTTTTAGCCTGATGATGATGGCTGTTATTCTGATGCTAAAAATGTTCGATTTCTTACACCACATTCACATTCATTTTGAAGCTGGTGACATCTTGTGACCAGTTTTGATCCCAATGTTGCCGCTGTCACGAAATAGAGTATCCCCCGTATTAATCGTATCCGCCCAAATGAAGAAAAGTTGAGTAAGCCACTTCCACGTATATTAATTTTTGCAAATTAACTTCCATCTGCTTTGTTTTGAACAATGACACTAACGGGTATGTTCATTCCTACAAAATAATGTTACTTGCTTTGGTTTTAGAGCACTTAAAACATTTAAAACACTTAAAAGAACACTTAGAGGCACTAAATAGATTCGAGTTACCTTGCTCTGAACATTGAGCAAAACACTTAAAACAATTAGATTCACTTTAAATTTTGATTAGAGCATTAAAATTTTCAATTACACACATTTTTCAAAAAAGGGGATAGAATGGTTTATCCCCCGGATAGTCTAGATCGGTTAATTCCATCCGGGGGGATAGATTGATTCATCCTCCCAGATAGCCTTCAGGGGGATAGAATATCATGTGACACTGCCCAGAAAATGTGGGTGTCAAGGATGTAATTAAATGTGCCACTGAATTGTGTGAGATGTTTTCTTTGACAGACATGATCGGAGGAATTGGGAAGCGCCGCGGGGCGATCAAGCACCCCAAAATCCACGAAGCAATGGGCCACAAATTCATCGCAACGTTTTTCAAGCAGCCGACCTTCTGTTCATACTGTAACGACTTTCTCTGGTGAGTCTACGATGCACAAGCGGTTGATTGATGGATCACCAGTGTTTAATCTAGATGTCTCTGGGGGCGGGGTAAAATTCCCCCTCAGTAATGACATTTCTCTTTCCCCCCACTGGGAAATTCGCAGGGTGTTGTAGTCTTGTGGATATGCGTGGCATTCCCCTCTGGGAAAATTATGCAGGTAACAATTTCACCTTTCCTCCCCCCATAATTCACAGGTCTAGTTTGCACACACACACACTCACACACACACACACACACATACCCACGGACACGGGAATCAATACGTGACTGTGGGCTAAATATCTGTGTCAAATATTCTGCTTTTCTGTCACGCTGTCGAATGCAGTGGGATTGACATTAACACTTTAGCGACGTGCTGCGCTGGTTCCCGGGTCCGAGCTGGTTTCCTGTCCGAGCTGGTTCCCTGTCTGAACTGGTTCCCTGTCCGAGCTGGTTCTCTGTCCGAGCTGGTTCCCTGTCTGAACTGGTTCCCTGTCTGAACTGGTTCCCTGTCCAAGCTGGTTCTCTGTCTGAGCGGGTTCCCTGTCCGAGCTGGTTCCCTGTTCAAGCTGGTTCCCTGTCCGAGCCAGTCATTTTGGCTGCATGCTCAGCGTTGTAGTGTTGAAATGAAACGTGATTTTTAAGGGTCTGCACAGCTCAAAGTCAAGTTTAAAGATATAAACCTGGGTGTTATTCCGTAGATATTTGTTTCTTTTTTAATTTGTTTTGAGGATTTAATGCTTATATGCTGGTTCTTGTATGATTTATGCTCATACATATTTTAATTTATTTTTTGATATTTCTCTTTATGTTTAAAAACAATATCACTGTTTAAATCAATGTTTGTTTTAGGGTGACCCTTGGTAGCAGGGCTTAGGTCCTTTTAGGAATCTCCCTTTGAGCCAAAAATTGTAATTTGTCTTTGGAAACCTATTACATCTGTTAAACTGTTTTACTTTTATGCTTCAGTTAAAATTGTGGTTATGGTTATTAATATACACATTGTGTGTGTTACACATGTGGATAATTATACTGAGAGAGTTGATCCTTTGATTTAAAGTTATTGTGGTAAGCGTTTTGGAAAGAAAACCTGTCGCATAAAGATGATGGGACTATACACTACTATTGAACTGAATATTATGATTGATTGATTGCTTGATTGATTGATTGCTTGCTTGCTTGATTGATTGCTTGATTGAATGATTGATTGATTGATTGAATGATTGCTTGATTGCTTGAATGATTGATTGATTGATTGATTGATTGATTGATTGATTGATTGATTGATTGATTGATTGATTGATTGATTGATTGATTGATTGATTGATTGTGGTGACATTGAGCTTGCTAATGGAAAACATTTGGTCCATATTTTAGATTTAGTATTGTTGCATTGACAATGATGAATAAGTGACATTTTGCATAGATCTGTATTAGTGCTTTTCAAAAGCATTAATCCACGGAGACTCAATGAGTTTCCTCATATGACTTTGATGCATTTTAGAACATAGGACAGAACTTTATGTTCAGTAGATGACCCTTTTCTTATATTTCCACAGTCTAGGTTAATTGTGAGTTTTAAATTTCAATGTCTTTTTTTCATCCAGGGGTCTAAACAAACAAGGCTACAAATGTCAAGGTGAGTAAAATCAGATATGATGAGACTATGACAACTTCCTATTTGCATGGATCCTTGGGTTGTAACGAAAAGCTATGGCAGAATTGTGACAATGATCCAATTGTTCTACATATGGGATATAATTATAAGAATGGACAGATCCATGTATATGGCATATGAAGCAATTATGGTAATGCTGTACTATTTTATCGCGTCTCTAACCTACGGCATTGCTGCTTGACAACAGAGTAGCGCTATAGCTCGGGCTTTGGTCATCCTATGAAATGGTCAGCGATGATGGGTAAAAAGATGTCCACATCGGTATTCATTGATTAGCCACAATGGAAAGCTGCTGGTTCAATGTTTAAGTTATATTTGATATTGGATTGACGCTTAAATGAGGAGAGTGAAGAAAAAGCAACTGGGAAAGAAATGTAGCTCATCAATCGCTAAAGTGTTGAAGTAATTACATGGACTGCTTTATATTATCTTCTTTTAAATGTCACTGAACATCGTACAGACAACTCTGAACTTGGCGTTCTCTCTACTATCGTTGCAACGTATTTGCAAACACTTTCGCAGTTTGTGTGCATGGTATTGTATTCGTAGAAATGTCGTAATAATTATATTAATTTTTTCTTTAATGAAACGCCTGCAAACGCACTGTGCTGACATCTATTTGAACTATTAACAGAACAGACAGCCTGCAATACATGGCGCTAATAGCAACCTATAAAGCACATCCGCCCTACGGGGCTCAATCTCGGCACCTCTTGCTCTCCATGCCAGTGTGTTATCCAATGAACTACCCGGCCCCATCATGAAAGAAAGCGTTCTTTTTTCTGTCCTTGGGGATTTTATTTTGTGCGTATAATAATTAATTATAATAAATTTCTTAGTGATTTATGCTTTAGTGCATATTTTACGTACATATTAGTTATGTAATACTTGATTCATTATGTTACTTTAATCCTACTGCTTTGTTGATGTGATTTTATATATCAACACTGTCTTATGTCTGAGTTTCTTGCATAAATAGACCAGTCTGATTTGATCTGATAATATCACTGCACTAATGTCTGGGTTTAAGCAGTGTGTGGTTGAAATAGAGTCCTGGTCGTGTGCCTGTGTGAGTCTCTAAAAACGTTCTGTGTAAGTAGCCAGGTGCAGATGAGAGGTAGTTACGTACATTCATTGCTACTACGTGAGTCCCAGCTCCATTTCCATGCAACGTGAAATGCCAAATTGCTGTGACCTGTGGGTGTCAGACTCGGAACACAATTTCAGATGAACGGCGTTTTCCGCTGGCCAATTCTGACACGTTACGGAAGAGATTTATGACGTAAATGATTTTCGTTTATCGTTTCTCCGTTTCAGCGTGCAACTGTGCGGTCCATAAAAGATGTCACGACAAGGTTCTTGGAAAATGTCCAGGTAGCGCCAGAGAGAGTCGAGAAACGCAGGTACCTGACCTCAGAGCAGAACTTGATGTTTCTTATATCGGAGACGTGAACGTGTGGTAAAAGAAGCGCTAACAGCTTCTTCACGATTAAGATTTTATCCTGCTACTTTATTGTTAGTCTGAACAACGTGCATGGTGAACGTTTTGATTGCGTAAAAAATAGTCCTGTCAGTTGCATTTATGGCTACCTATGGATCATAGTAATGGTACCTGGGCAATGATGATGATGATGATGATGATGATGATGATGATGACGACGGCGACGACGGCGACGACGACGGCGACAACGATGATGATGATGTACAATTAATAATAATAATAATGATAGTAATAATAATATTACGGTAATAAATACAATTGCACAGTAAGATATGATATAGTTGTTAGGCTACAGTTGATGACAGGTTTAGCAAGAGTTGAATTTATCTTATAAATAAATGGCAGCCTGCAGGGTGCTCAGTTTGCAGTTACCCTGTAGGAAATTGAAGGTTGAGTCAACTTTATGGGGCATTGAACCCACGTCCTTCTCATCCTCACCCCCAATATGTTACTATTCAACCATCATTCCACTCCCATTCTGATTTTATCAGCAATCATTGGCATTGGCAGGCAGTCAGTTTGAGCTAAACAGCTTCTGACATTTCTGCAGAATCGGATTTCTTATCCACTGATCGCCCGCAGACATTGTGCTTTTTGCAACTGAAAGATCTACCACTAATCCATTTAGAGTGTAGGCGATCTTGTTTTCCGATAGAAACGTCCTTTTCTACTCTTCAGCGTCAACTTTGATTCTGGTTTTGTTGTTAGAAACTGACGGAGAGATTCAATCTGAATGTTCCGCATCGATTCAAAGTCAACAATTATATGTCGCCGACGTTCTGCGATCACTGCGGATCCATGCTCTACGGTCTTTTCCGACAAGGACTCAAATGCCAAGGTAGTATTTTTCTAGCCATTCCATTTCATCTTGACCCAGAAAATTGCAGGTGATTCATTTTCAGATGCGGGGTTGTCACCTTGTTAAGCACTTCTAAAAACTGCAGAATTTTTAGTTTTGCTGATTGTGATATTGATGAATTTATTTTCAAATACCGGTAATGCTTTTAACATTGAAAGGAATCTGTTTGGTGGCATAATAAAATTACAAGTGATGTGTTAAAAATAAGCTTGTATGTATGTATGAGCACTTGTTATAGCGCCCCTTCATGATTTCTACCCAGAGACACTCTCAACTACAGTGCGGACACTGAATCGGAGTTTCACGCCAAAACACGAGTGAAGGACTTTCTCATTGCCACACATACCATACACCACTGCGCCCCACAAGGATTGTTTAGAGCAATTGTGTCAGAAGCAATATACGCCGTCGCCAATGTTCGTAATGACACAATGGACTGGGAGTGCCTCTGTACAGCCTTGAAGAGGTGCTATATAAATTTTTGGAATGAATGAATGATGATTCTAATTATTTTCTTGTGTGTATCAGTGATCTCAGTGATCCCAGCTTTTATTATGATAAAATTGGTCATTAATTAGCCAGTGTTATGATTATGATTGACACATGTGTCAAAGGGTCAAAATTATCATCCTAAGGCAATGCCGTAAGCACGAACCTTGTTTAGAATGATATTCATAAACCTGCTAGAGGTATTTGAAGGTGCTGTAAAAAATTTTGGTTAGTTACATTATGTGATACAGTACAGCACTTTGAACCATCAATACTGAAAAACAGGATAAATTATAAATATTATTTCACGTTTTTTAAGTTTGATGTGTTTGCATAATATGCTTGAATATGTTCATATCCAATTATCCATGTGTAGAATGTGGAATCGATTGTCACCACAAGTGTGAAAAGTTCATTCCCAACCTGTGTGGTATCAACCAGAAAATAATGGCTGAATTACTTGGCTCAGTCAAACTGTCCACATCCTCATCAAAGTCGGTGGATTCAAACTCTTCGTCTAAGGTGTGTATGGTAAACTAATTACTGAGAAAATAAATTTCTTACAAAGACTTCTCTCCAAATTCTGTGTAAATAGACATTTTGAGCATTTCATTCTTCTCTCTGAGAGACTGGCTAATGGACTGTTTACAAATTTATTTTTAGTCACACCGTGTTAGCTTGTTTTGAGAATAATGACAGCACTCGTGAATAAATTATAAACTTGGCACTCACGTATGAGATTGTGTTTGGTGTTTAGCTTTAAAGTGTTGCGTTAGTAATTTTGACTTCGCAATTATGATTGCAATGTGATTCTGCTTTGAAAAATGATTTGTTTTAAAACAGAGTTTTAAAGTGGTGAGATAATTTCTTCCTATACAGCTTAGTTGATTGTTTGTGTGTTTTCAGTTGTGGGAACTCTCAGTATATATAAACTGAGCAGCGATTCTGAAAGTGTTTGGCTTTAATTGTAGAGCAACAGAAGCTTTAATTGCGTATTGTTAATTATGAAGCTTCTATTGCAAGATAATTGACGCATTATTTTGTCTGTGTTGAAACAGACAAACGACAGCAGTTCTACAGAAGGCAGGAAGACTGATCTTGTGGGTCATGGCTACATAGAGCAGCAGATCAAAATAGCCGACAATCTGAATAAGTTCTGTCCTGATGATTTCAACTTTTTGAGAGTTCTAGGAAGAGGAAGCTTTGGTAAGGTCTGTGAACTGACATTTCATCAATTGATTACGCATTCAATATACAAAAGTCAACACAGTTTCTCAAATCATTTATAATTCATTCATTCTTTCATTCAGCCCGGCCACGGCTAAAAAGATTGATCTGAGCAACTGGTAGAAAGCAGGCAAATTATTCTGAGGAAGTGTATTTCCGAGGTAGTGTAATTCATGATATATGAATTTTTTTTCAGTGCTGTTATGAGTACATAGAGAAAATGTAACAAACTCTAAGTAGATGCTGATAAGATGGGTAAATATCATGTGCCAGAACATGATGACATACATAATATATCTATTTTAGATGTTGACTAATTGCGAAAATGGATTCTATTTCTCATGACAGTCAATTTATTGCACTACTATCTGGGGTACCCGGCGTTGCCCGGGAAATTTAGGATTCGGCCCACTCCTGGCCACAACCCCACCACACCACACCCCACACCACCCCAAAACACCCTGTGAAATTTCCCCTCTGATTTGTTGATTATATTAGCTAAAGTGATGCATGCCACTTTCAAATATTAACAAGAACATGGTCAATCCAGCGCTGGTCAGCAGATCCAATTGACCCATTTTAATTGATTTTTTGACATTTGTATATTTATTTGAAAATTTAAAAAACCGTTAACAATGCTCCATCTCGCGAGAAAAGCAGATAACATTGATGATTATAATAATTTTGAAAACTGATAAATTTGTGTTTTTTCTTCAATTTTAGCTAAGTGAGCTTCATAATCTAAGGCAAATAGTTTTAATAATTAATAAATAATTATTTGCCTTTTTCTTCAATATCAGCTGGGTAGCAATATCATCCAAAAGTCTTGCATAATTTATTACATTCCTTGAACTAGAAATTTTTTACAATTTATAACGGCTAAAGTAAGTTGTGATTCTTGTATTTGCTGCATTGCATACTGTAGGTTTTGCATACTATAGGAGTATAGGTTTTGCATGGTTAGGTTTTGCAAACTGTAGATTTTGCAAGCTGTAGGGTTTACATACTGTAGAGTTTGCATACTGTAAGTTTTGCTTACTGTACGTTTGCATACTGTAGGTTTTGCATACTATAGGTTTTGCATGGTTAGGTTTTGCAAACTGTCGGTTTTGCATGTACTGTAGGTTTTGAATACTCTAGGTTTGCATTCTATAGGTTTGCATACTGTAGGTTCACATACATACGGTAGGCTTGTATATGGAAGGTTTGCTTACTTTAGGTTTGCATACTGTTGGTATGCTTACTGTAGGTTTGCATACTGTAGGTTTGTACATAGAAGGTTTGCATACTGTAGGTTTGTATATAGAAGGTTTGCATACTGTAGGCTTGCATACTGTAGGTTTGTATATAGGAGGTTTGCATGCTGTAGGTTTGCATACTGTTGTTTTGCTTACTGTAGGTTTGCTTACTGTAGGTTTGTACATAGAAGGTTTGCATACTGTAGGTTTGTATATAGAAGGTTTGCATACTGTAGGCTTGCATACTGTAGGTTTGTATATAGGAGGTTTGCATGCTGTAGGTTTGCATACTGTTGGTTTGCTTACTGTTGGTATGCTTACTGTAGGTGTTGCTGGCAGAGCTGAAAGGATCGAATTGTTATTTTGCCGTGAAACTCCTGAAGAAGGACATTGTCCTGGAGGACGACGACGTTGAATGTACGATGATCGAACGACGAGTGTTGATCCTCGCTGGCCAGCATCCGTTCCTCACGCACATCCACAGCACATTCCAAACGCCTGTCAGTTCCAGTTCGGAAAAGTATTGAACAGCAGAATCTGAAAATTAGTTATCATGCCCCATCTAGTGATAATAATTAGTAGTTAGTGATAATAATGATAATAATGGTTAGTAATTGGTAGTAGTAATAATAATAATAATCATTATTACAATAATAATAATAATTATAATTATCATTATTATAATAATAATGATAATAATAATAATAAAAATAATTTGTTGTTTCAAAGACTCTCGGTAGCAGTCCAACATGGGAAAGCCATCTGTTTCTCTTCCACATTACCACAAGATGCCTCCAATCAGATAATAGTGATGATAATGATAATAATGATGATAATGATACTAATACTATTTGTGCCTTAGTATTATGATCCAGCGATTCAATGCGGTTGCATTCCGCGGTGCCTTTCCAGCGCAGGATCTCCACAACGATTAGCTGCCGTTCCAGATGTTTTATTCTGTTCTCAATTAATAGTTAAGTCCATGGGGATCCTAAATACCTCGACGCATAAAAAAACTCCTAATAATAATAATAATGATAATAATAATAATGATAATAATTGTTGATTGTAATAATTAGTAATAATAATAATAATAATAATAATAATACGGGTAATTGTGATGCGTCATTTATAAGCTGAAACTTCCATGTAATTTTTTAAACAAGGTCCAGAATAAGAATGATGCCAAAATGGCCAACCCATTAGCTAATAGCCGCATGCAGTAATTGAATCTGGAGATGCAAAATGCCCTCTAACCCTCTATATTTCTTCCAGTCCAATCCACATCCGTCCAATTATTTGCTTATCCACTTTTCTCAGTCTAAACACAGCTACCTCCCCCCCCACTATGACTGCTGTTCTGTCTCGTTCCCGCTGTGGTCTGCCGACAATATGTCATTGTCTTTCATACCATCTAGACTCGATGCAGCACTCATGAATGATCTGGTGCTCTGCACCTATCTTTCCTCTGTTATAACCCCTCTGACTTAACGCTGCATTAGAAAATAATCTGATCCTCTGCACTAATCTTTTATGGATCGCTTTATGACTGTAATTATATTGACTTTACCATTACTATTCCTATTCCTGCGCAAATGGTTAATTTTCTGGTATTTTATCGTTTTCCTGAAAGTTATTGTTATGGTTCTGGTCTTTTCTATGGCTTATATTGAAATGTTGTTGAATGTACTGTGCTTAACACTTGCTGCTAGGTATTATGTATGCATGTATGTATGTATGAGCACTTGTTATAGCACCCATTCAAGATAACTACTCAGAGGCGCTCCCAACTACAGCGCGGACACTGAATTATAGTTTCATGCCACGGCGCACGAGCAATTGCAAGTAATGGACTTGCTCAATGTCCCCACGCGGCAGCTTGAGGTGGATTCGAACCCACAGCCTTCTGGCTCCAAGGCACGGAACATACCCCTACACCACCGCGCCCCTAGGTGTGATGCCAGTTGAGCAGCGGAATGATGTTGATGCTTTAGAGTCATCTGTATTTCGTGATGGAATACCTGAACGGTGGAGACCTGATGTTCCATATCCAACAGTCGTTGAGATTCGATCACGACAGAACGCGATTCTATTCGGCCGAAATTGTCTGCGGTCTTCAGTTCTTACACAGACATGGTGTCATCTACCGGTAAAGCAGCTTTGCTTTGTCATCAACAGCAGCTTTGCTTTGTCCATCGCTCATTTTTAAAGCTCCTTTTAAAACTTTTTAAAAGTTCCTTTTAAAAGCTGATTTTAAAAAGCTACTTTTAAAAGCTTTTTTAAAGCTCCTTTTAAAAGCTGATTTTAAAAGCTACTTTTAAAGCTTTTTTAATGCTCCTTTTAAAAGATCATTTTAAAAGCTACTTTTAAATCTTTTTTAATGCTCCTTTTAAAAGATCATTTTAAAAGCTACTTTTAAAGCTTTTTTAAAAGCTCCTTTTTAAAGCTCCTTTTAAAACTCATTTTTTTGACACAGCCATGGAACTGTTAGAAATGTATGCTGACTAATAATAAAATAATAACGACTCCGCATGAGAAAAATAATCTCACATAAAGCTTTCTTATACACTGCACTTGACTGTCTTCTTTTGAAAAGAATCATTGGATCTGCAGTAAATGAACATCGTGCATCAGGGAGACGGATTCTGACTGTTTTGCTTTAAGACTCAAATTTAAACAATTGTTCTTGTTCTTTTATGAGTGAAAGGTGATTGATCTTGTTTCTGATGAGCCTTACATTCTAATCAAATAATGCTTCTTCTTTGCACGATTTAGAGAGAGCAACCACTGCTACTAAGATTATGGCTACCGAATTTTGGGGATTTTCTGATTAACTTTGCTATTCTTGATGACGAAAGTGAAGGTTGGATCATTGGTGTAATGGTGTATGCTCCATATAATATTGGCAAAATCTGTTTGGTTATAAAGCAGGTGAGCTGAAGCAATATTGGCATTGCCTGGAATAATGGCTCTAAGGTCGTAGCATATATCTCTGTATCTGTAGGAGAAATTACCCTGGGGCAAGTGCATAAAATGCATGTGTCTCCTTAGGAGAAATTACACTAGGTCAAGTGCATAAAATGCATATATCTCCTTAGGAGAAATTACGCTAGGGCAAGTGCATAAAATGCATAATTATATCTCCTTAGGAGAAATTACGTTAGGACAAATGCATAAAATGCATATAATATCTCCTTAGGAGAAATTACGCTAGGGCAAGTGCATAAAATGCATATACCGGTATATCTCCTCAGAGAAATTATGCTAAGGCATTAGGGCAAGTGCATAAAACGCGTCTTTGAATGCTGATGGATCACGATTATTGACCATTACATTGATTTGTGGATGTAGTATAGAAACAAATTTCTTGCCTGGTTGCGTGGTAGCAGTAATCCGAGCTGAGTTAAAGGCAATGATTTATCCTTAGTGCTGTGACCGCTGCAGTAAAAGCCTTTCATTACGCTAAATGACACCAGATGGACACTAATTACGACCAATAAACATGCGCATATAATATATATATGCATGCATATGTATTTACGTATCTGTGTGTAATGTGTATGGATATATGTATGTATCTATCTATGTATGTGCACATGTAAATAGTACATACTATCTATGTATTTATAGTCTATATGTGGGCTCTTCCTGTAGCACCTTTAAATATCTCATACATTAGTGGCCAATGTCAATTCAAGCGATGCCAGAGACATTAGGAATAGAAGGTTAATTAGTAAGTACACTGTGCAGTGCTCAGGTGTTTACATACACATATCATAGCAAGATATAAAAATTCTTGCACCCAGTATGAGCCATAAGTGCTGCATTCAAACCTACATACAATATCTAGAGAGAGAAAACTAAATTTTTGCATGACAGTGAATGTATTTATGCATGCATGTATGCGTTTTAGCTGTGGCTGGACTGGGTGCGCATCTGAGTAGGTTTCTGGAAGAGGCGCTATGTTCTCAGGATGAATGAATGAATGAATTGTGATGTATTTTGGTGTATTCGTTCAATAGGGGCAGACAGCGTGCTGATCTTTTGCACGTAGGTTTGGTTATTTAAATTTAGACGTTTTGTTTAGTTTCAATTTAATCACATATTCATATATTATGTGTATGTACATGTATAAGTGTATCGATGAATGCATGTGCATAATCACAGCTATTCATATATATATATATGTATGTGTGTATATTAGTGTGGTCCACAAAAATTATTTTTCGAATTTCCGTGACGGTACCCTCTCATTCTGTTACCTTGCCCTAATAGTGAACAGGTGTAAAATTTCAGCCTGATTGATTAATATTTAGTGGTCGCGCAATGCTCCTGACTTTTCACCATTCGTGACAATGCCGAAAAATAAGCAAATGACGGCATTAAAAGCATATGGACAAGGACTCTTTTAGAATTTAGATTTTTTTAAATTAACTGATCATTGTAGACTGCATAAGAGAGTGAGTGGCATATAGATGTACTGAATGCTGATATAAAGTTAATAATTTAGTCATAAAATAATTTTTTAAATTATAGCAGTGGCAGCCATAATAATATTATGCTGAACATAGGGTTTTCGATTGTTGGAATGCAGAATGCCTAACACATACTTCATTGCGTCAAGGAACTGAGTTATGTGCTCAGATACAACCTACATTAGATATTTCTCCCCTTCATTTCTAGTGATGGATGATTCGTTTTCTTGAATGAGTTTAACAACCCCTCTCGGCATTGACTTTTAAAACCCTGACACTCTTTGTGCACTGTTTTGCCTTCTGACAATCCTGATTTTGTTTTCATTGTTCAGTATCAATCTCATTTAGGAACTCACATGTCGGTTCTACTACCTGTAGGAAGTTCAAAGGTTTCACCGTCCCAAGATCTTTCCACCTGTAAATACATGGCTCACCTGCAACTTGAATGTGTGTTTAAGGTGCTCGTTTCGTTCTTGAATTGGAGATGCCTTGACCATCTTTTGCTAGACATGTTGCATGGTTGATGGCTGTGTCTAAAAAGGCCAAGGCTACTGACTCCTCACACACATGATTATTACAAATCCTTAGAAAGAGCTTTGGTGGTTGCTGCAGAAATATCACAATTTGTTTTTGAACGCTTTGTACCTGAAGATAGACTTCAGAATTCGAAGGTCGCTGGATGGTGTTGTTATCGGGTTTGGACAAGACATCATGCTTAGGAAACAGGTTGATGTCTCTAACTGACATTTATTCTGGTCTGTAAGAAGGAATTGTTCATTTAACATCAAGACTCTGATGGAATACAATATCTTTGCCATCCATCGAAAGTTCGAACCTGCCGTGGGGCAGAGAACATGAAGAAAAAATACTCTATAGCCACAATCTTTCAACAGAATCACAACAGTTTGTCTTGTTTTTCACCTGTGCCATGACTTAACCGTTGCACTCCGAGTAATTAATTCACTTCATACATGCATCGTTGGTACCAGTACCATATAGGCGTAGACTTGGTCCAGAAGTTGAGGTGTGGGACGACTGAGCGGCCGAAGGACGATCGCCGAGAGACGGCTGAGTCATCGACGACATTTTCATTGACCATAATTATTTTTGACGCCCTTTTTTAGTCGTTTTGTCGAAATCTAATGAAAATATACTCTTTTCCCAACCAAAATGGCTGATGACCTTTTTTTCTACCCTACTTATATCTTAACAGATTTACCGATATTATCCTAACACTCTCGAAGTTTTCGATGCTATTTTTGGTATATTTCTGAACTGTTGGGAGATATGAGCATGTGTTTGTGGTGAGGGGGGAACGGTCCCCACCGCAAACATTGGTGGACCGTCTCCATAAGTCTCCGCCCATGCCAATTACCGTACTGTATAGCATACTGGAAATCTATCAAATAGCTGCCTTGCAGTATTATCAGGAGGGCTGTTCCCATCCATCGAAAGCATTGCTATCAACTTCGCAACCGGTAGGCCTACATCCGTAAATTTATCCCTTCCCTCTTATTATTTAAAAAAATGACCCAAAGGCCATGTATAGTTGTATACCCTTGTTTTAAAAAGGTATTTGATTAAAATAATAATAACATCAGCTTCTCTCTACAGATCGAAGTAAGCAATGCGTGTATGACAACCTTTATCACTAAATCACAAATGAATGTTGACGTAATGTACAGTTGGGGAGCTGTAATATATCTCACCTTGTCGCGTGACCTCTAAACTTTGAGCAATTTCAATAAAATTTGGTAGGAATCATTGACATATGATGCATAACAGAATAAAAGGGTACCGTCACGAATTTTTCAAACTTTATTTTTTCCCATAGCTTTGTGGACCACACTAGTGTATATGTATATATGTGTATATATATATATAATTTATTTATATAGCCAATGCAAACAGAAGGTGTCAATAAGCACAGTATCTAGTGAAAGTTGTGATAGAACAGGAATATCAAGAATAACCAAGGTTCTGCTTTTTAAATGACTTTAGAGTGACAAATTAATATCCAAATGTTAGTTCAATTGGACAAGGCAGCATTGTCAGCAAAGCAGCAATACGTATGTATGTGTAATGTGTGTTTTTGCCTCATGTATGCAGTGTTGCAAAGCTGTGGTAGCCGAATACTCGAATGCGCTAGAGTTCTTTATGTGATGACCATGACTCTATGAGCAGCACGACCACTGCCTGGCCAATTAGTCGTAATGTATGAAGGAATAAGGATGAGATGTTGACTGATCCACATATGCTGACCAATGCCTGCAGCGAAGGCACTTGATGTAGGAAGGGGTTTGAGATTGGGTATACGAACGCTCTTGCAAAGAGAGAAATATGCAACACTTGACCCACACTCCAGATGTGTGATTGTACCGTTTGCTTAGGCCAGCATCATGTCTCATTTCTCAACCCAGATGCATAGTAGTTGTCCTTCATAGCGGTCAAACATCAGCGCCGTCAACATGTTTTCTTTCTATGATTTGCATCCAGGTTGTAAAATAAATGTATGCGTATATGCATGGTTGCACTTATGTAGATAGATATATAATTATTTACAGGGTCTATAGACCTACATGTATGTTTGTATATATTGTTTGTTTGTTTCGTTTGTTTGTTTGTATGTGCACTTGTTATATCGCTCCTTCAAGCTCTCTCTACTCAGAGGCGCTCCCGAATGCAGCGCAGACACTGCATTGGAGTTTCACGCCAAAGCGCTGAGTAATTGTGAGGGAAGGACTTGCCCAAGACCCCTACGTGGGGACTTGATGTGAATTCGAACCTTCAGCTACAAGGCGACGAACATGCCCACTACACCACCATGCCCCATATGTATATATATATATATGCATATTTATGTATGTAAGTAGGTTTGTACATAAATTATATGTATGTACATGGTTGTATGTACAATTTTGTACATAGGTTGCCGTCTATCTGAAATAACCTCTCTTCAAGGCTGCGTTTATTACATCTGATCAATCAAACTGTGTTTCATGAATCTCTCAAGTCTTTTTCTCTTCTGCTGTGGCTGGACTGGGGGCGCCTCTGAGTAGGTTTCTTGATGGAGCGCTTTATAAGTTCATGGAATGAATGAGTTAATTAATTATTTAATTGATTAATAGGTACCAGTATGTATGTGTGTACGTATATATTTGTGCGTATGTGCATATGCACGTCATTGATCAATGCTATCAACGCAGTTTCGTCCAGCTGCACAGAATTTGATGCAATCTGTTAACTCTGGATTGGAATTCATTTACTGGGTTCACTCATGCCCTCTGACCCACCTCTCGTTACTCTTCCTTTTTCCTGTTTTAGCTGTCTGTTCTGATGTCAATTATTCATTCATTCATTACATGGATTTATATAGCGCCCTTCAAGGTTACTACTCGGGAGCGCTCCCAACCTCAGCTAAGGAGGACAGTTTTAAGATTGTGATAGATTGTGTTGGAGGCAATGGCGGATACAGAAATTTTCGGAGGGGGGGCCAAAGTCCTACGGAATCACTCATGGGGGGGGCCACGTCTACTTTCCGGGCAAAATAGCTGGTAAAAAATAAAGAAATTTCTAAATGGGGGGGCCATGGCCGGATTGGCCCCCCCCTGGATCCGCCCCTGGTTGGAGGGGACCCTTTGCAGAAGGTGCAGGTATGGAGGTAGCCCAGTCCACACCATCATTTAGGCAAGTGCAAAGAGTGATTATACTTATATAGACGTCAATATTGGTAAACAAAATATTCTGGGCAAAATTTATGTTGAGATGAGGAGTGTAGTTGAAGTTCATAATACCCATTTGAATGAATTCACTGGTCTGCAAAGGTAGATGTTAACGCTTGTCTGAAGTATCATCTCAGGCCAAAAAGTCTGATGTTTACTAGCGAAACACAAAACCAGAGGAATCAAGTTGCAATCAGTCCACAACAGTGTGCTGCCATCTACACCAGTCAATCTATCATTCTTGTGCATGTCTTTTGCATGAAAAGAATGACAGATTGGTGAGCAGGCGATGGCACCACTTTGCACTGGTGCCACTTTGCACTGGTGCCGTCTTCTGTTGGGTGTGTCCAGCACAGGATCAACCTCCCGCAGTGTATGAAACGAGATCCTTGATTGTTCATTGCATCCTTTCTCAATGCGCTTCCATGTTTGATCATAAGTTTCTACAGTTAGGTCAAGAGGAGACTACCTCTGATCGATCTCGCTTGAAGAGGCTCTATATAAATCTGCGATTACAGCTACATAATCATAAGTCTGTGTGGAAGTTCGAGATGATAATGATGATGACGACGACGATGATGACAATTGATGATTGACAGATGATTGACGATTGATTGATGATTGATTGACTGGCGATTGATTGACTGCTGATTGACTATTGATTAATGATTGTTGATAATGGCAATGGAGATGAGGATGATGATGAGAATGATGATGTTGATGATATTCGTTTATTACTTCAAACTGACTCAGTAGGAATATATTATTTAGTAGTAACAGATGATAACACATTTTAAAGGAATAGAATTTAATTTGATACATCATTTTTTTACACCAGACACCAATTTTTGATCACAAATATTTGTGATCACCAGACACCATTTATAATGTGGCCTTACCCTGCTTGTGCACAAAGCCTTATGTCAAAACACTCCTGGCCTGTCCTCGCATTGTTCTGAGACAACGTTGAAAGATGGGGAAACTCTAGGTAGGTTGAAGATGAAAAGTTTTGAAACAAGTAGGTCTAGTGCCTAAACATCGTGTAAGGGACAGTTATTTTGGCTCAAAACATTCTTATAACGTCATGTAAAACTCATAGATTTCCCAGCATTGGCTGAATTTTGCATCAGAGAGAAGAGATGATTAGCCCGTGGTTTGAACTTGGCTAATAAAAAATGTTATATAGTACTAATTATCATCTGCTATTTAGTTTTTTAAAATAATGAACTCAATTTTATTCAGGGCTGAAAATGGTTTGGAAAAGTTGCCGGGTCTGACTTTGGCGGACAAGCACGCCTTTGACACGTCAATTTTTCTGACGACGTTTTTTTTAGTAATTTGCCCAAAATTATCAAAATTCCTACCATTTTTTACCTAATTTTAGCACCTTGCGGCCTTTTTGCGACCCTGCTGAGACTCGGCAACAGCAGGTCTCGAAAACCGGTGCCAGGTCGCAGACCCGGACCAACCCGGTTCACTTTCGGCCCTGATTTTATTATCACACACCCCTATTAACGCTCACCTATGCTTAATTCTTCCATTTTCTCAACTCTGGAAGTTGGAACTACATCTGGGAAAAACCCACTCACCCATCATCTTTTCTATAAATATCCATCTATTTAGGGCAGGAAATTTCCTTCATTGATACCTGTTGCTTCCATGCTAACAACTTTCTGTACATCTAACCCAAGGGCGGATACAGAAATTTTCGAAGGGGGGCCAAAATTTGGGGTTTTGTTGGTAGGACAGGGGGAAAATTTCGTTGCAGCCGAAAAAACTGGTGACTTTTTGTCATTCGTCCAATTTTCCCGGAAAAGATACCATTTCAACCGCCAAAAAAGTTGACGACCTTTTTTTTAAGTCGTCATCCGTAGTTGAGAGTAATGCTAGAGCAAACGGGGGGGGCTACGTCCCATGTTTTTTTTGTAATATGGGGGCCTGCCTGATGTCCTGCTTTTCTCTTCCGCTGCATTTATTTAATGGCTTGTTGAAACCAAATGGAGGGACACGTCTCATGCAATTTTTAAATGGGGCGGCCATGGCCGGATTGGCCCCCCTGGATCCGCCCCTGATCTAACCACTCATTCATCTAAAATCTTAATCATTTTGTACAATGCATTGCATGTAATTGTTCTCATCGGGAGCAATAAAATTTGATTTTGATTTGGATATTTTCTTATTTTTGTCACTAGAGACCTGAAATTGGACAACGTCTTGCTGGACAGGGATGGTCACGTCAAAATAGCGGACTTTGGAATGTGTAAAGAGAAGATATTTGACGAAATCAAGACGGTGACTTTCTGCGGAACACCGGACTACATCGCACCCGAAGTAATGACTTTATTGCGATTAGACTATTTAATTAATTAACTTACCCAATAATTGAATTTATATGGATGCACCGACATCATTTATATAGATTTGAATTATCGATGTAAGCATTTTGAACACCTATTCCTGGTGTTGAGCCTTCATGGTTTTTTTAACGTGCAGTTGTACACAAAATGTGCAGTTCTAAATGTATTTGTGCAGTTGTAGAGGCACATCTATACAGTTAAAACTAGCAAAAAAGGTCACTGTCCTCCGATTGGAAGCAATTTAAAATGGAGGATGGGAGAGCAAAGAAGGGGCTGTGCAGTTCTAAAAAATTCCTTAAAAACAGCCCTGTTGTGCATATTAATTTATATTTAAGTAAAAAAATGTAGGGTTTTAGATATATACAGTAAAGATACTTGTGCCAATTTCATGGCTCATGTATAGTGTCATAATGCATGAACTAGATATGCTGGTGCTGAATTTGACAATGACAAAATGACAATGACAAAACACTTTATTCCCAAGAAGCTTGAATATACAACTTCGCATAAGCACCTTCAACTGTATATCTTGAGTATAAGTATCAAGCACTTAATTAATTTTTAGTGAATTAATACCTATGTCCTGCATGCCTAAAACTAATATGTCGTTTTTATGTACAAGAGCTCTCTGTCAATAGTGGTACAAAATTTAATCATCCATAAAATCTACTTAAAATCCTCCTCCTCCTTCTCCTCCTTCTACTCCACCTTCTCCTTCTCTTCCTCTTAGTCTTCCTCCTACTGTTCCTCTTCCTCCTCTTCTTGTTCACTGTTAGTGATTGTATTGTATACGACCATTTATAAAGCGCTTCTCGCAGCAAGAGCCTTTCAGAAGCGCTTCCAGTGCGTTCAATGCCGAGACTTGGATGATGTGCTTTGTGTTTTTCGTGTGCACATGTCAGTGCACTCTGTATAGTTTCATGTATAGTGATAATCTGTATTCTTATGTAGCAATATGACTGGCAGTATGGTGAAAATTTCATTCTTGTGGCATTGCGGCTCTACTTAAAACCTGCACACAAGTCATTGTCACCATTGTCGTCATCATCTGTCATATTTCAGATAATAAACAGCCAGAAGTACAACAGCAGCGTCGACTGGTGGTCATTTGGCGTGATGCTCTACGAGATGCTCGTTGGTCAGTCACCGTTTAATGGAGATACGGAGGAGGATCTCTTCCAGTCCATCTGCCATGACACTCCTTATTACCCAAGATTCATTCGCCCAGAAGCAACAACAATCATCTCCCAAGTCAGTTGACATACTAAGAATAGTAGTAATAATAACAATAGTTATGGTTATAGCAAAAGTAATAGTAGTGGTAATAATAGTAATAATAATAATAGAGAAACAACATTCCTATTTCAACGCCTATCCATGAATATTCAACGCAATCACTTTCTGCAACACTTTTCCCATCTGCAAAGACTAGCCGTTCCAGAACATTGCTCCCTAATTTTTTATAAATCCTGAGGGTCATTGATACCTCAGGTAAAAAAATAATAATGATAATCATTATTATACAAAAGACGATTTGATTTGTATGGTGCCGTGTTAAAGCCGAGGTCGATGGAAGACATGCTGTACATGAGTTCAACAGACCAATGACAGTCAGGTAATGAGCTGTGATTTTAATGTCTCCAGAGATGGCAGATTCTGAAAGTCTACTCTGTTTCATGCATGGATCCACTGAGAGAGGAGGAACTGTCACCATCCATGTTCTTCCCTAGTCCGAAGACTCCTACTTAGCCGAGGTTGCGTCAGGAGCACTTCTGAGTAGTTAGTTTTTTTTATATTTGTGCTCCTAATAAATAAGTAAATAAATAAATAAATGAATAAATAAATAAATAATTGATTAATTAAATAAGGAGACTGAAGTCTTAAGTCTGAAGTCAAAGTGACATAAGAAGAAACAGAGCAGAACGAACAGATGAGAGAGACTGCATTTGTATTATCGATCGAATAGTTACAGATCAGAAGAAAAAGTCATCTAGCGCTGGAAAGAACTTACTTTTATGTTTTGCTGTTTTGAATCATTTCAGCTTCTGGACAGAAATCCTGTGACTAGGCTCGGAATGATCGGATCACCGAGTGGTGCAATCCGGCAGCACGTTTTCTTTCAGTGTATTGATTGGGTCAAACTGGAGAATCGACAGATTGAGCCACCATTCAAGCCAAACATTGTTAGTCTTTGTTTTCACCGTTGCTTATTTTCATTTCAGACATCTGTTTCGGCTGTCATGGTTTTTGACTTAGTTCAGATAGTTACCAGAGGCTGTGCTCTATCTCTAATTTTCCAGTGCTACAAGATACTTAGTCAATGTGTACTGTCTGACAAGCTGAGAATTGTCAGCAGTGTTGGGGTTCTTTCTTAGAACCCCACAGTCAAATCTCTTTAGCGCACCCCAACACTGCATGGATCTTAGTCTGATTCCCTCCCCAGTTATTTTTTAAAAGCAATTCTTATACTGCTGTGTAACCTGGGCATAATTTTATGCAGTGTAGTTTTAAATTGCCTGTATACTACGAGGAGGGGGAGTACAGTTGAATTTTTTTCTTGACTGCAATTAAACTTATGGACATGACTACACTAACAGCACAAATGCTTCAGCCATTCTAGTTCTAGCAATCTATTATTCAAGATGTGTCCTTTTTTGGATCGTATTGACTCCAATATCATTTAGCGCCTCTGAGTAGAAATCTTGAAGGGTTCTATAAAGACTGTATGTTATTTAAAAACATGTACTAACAAGCTCAACCATAAGTACTATGTAGCCATACTGCGAATTATGCTACTGTACAACTACAGTGTTTTACCATTTTTAAATTAAAGGAAAATTCATTGATTCATTCATTTATTTCGATATTTTATATAGCACCTCAAGAGATCTACTCAGAGGCGCTCCCAGTCCAGCCACAGCTATAAAAGTAGAATTTGTGCGACTTATAAAAAGCAGTTGAATTTTGCCTAGGCATGAGGCGCAAGGTTTGTGGGAGGCCATTTCAGATATATATACGCTACATACATATATCATTTTCTGTGGTTGGCCCGGTGGTATGGAGTGCCCTCTCCTTGAAGAGGTGCTATATAAATACTTGAATGAATGAATGATCATATGATTGAATGAATAATAAATGGACGAATGGATTTCAATTACTAATTTTTTGGTTTTCAGAAGTCGCCAAACGACACGAGTTACTTTGACACGGAATTTACGAAGGACCAAGTTCAGCTGACACCGACTGACAAAGCGCTGCTTATGACAATGAACCAGGATGTGTTCGGAGGCTTCAGTTTTACGATCCCCGAGGCTGTGAGGGATCGGCAGTAGAAAGAAGAAATCAAGTTGTCGATGTTGTTTCTACATATATTCTTCTTCAGTCATATCTCGGAAAGTCAATCTGTTCGTGTGTGTGCGTGTGCGTAAAAAAGCAGTCCCCGTTGATTCAGTGAAATGTTGTAACACGTTGTTATTGTTGCTGTGTTTCATTATATGCTATCTTGATTGTTTTGTCAGAAAACCTGTCGCTGTTGTCTCGCAAGAATGATGATTATTATGTAGCACTAGAACTTTTTCAGGTTTATTATTTCTCGATCTGATTTGATCTCTTCTTTTTATTCGTCTTTCTTGAACTGTTTACCAGTACATCCTGTAAGTATTACGGTAATAATTAATGTGCATTGTGCAAACAATACTGATAATAAACGTCAGCGAAAGCAAGTTATCAAGCAGCTGACCAATAATTTTTTACTCCAACGTGTTAGCTGTATCTTTAATTGTTGATCGGATTTTGCTTTTTTCTGTCAAAAAGTAATTTTTTATTTATATTTTGAGTTTGCTCACGTCTCTTGTGTATGATTTTTCCTGCTCAAACGTCTGCCTCTTCCTTAGCCTCCTTAGCGTTAACCTAAATACATGCATGCATACATAAATATATGGATACATGCATACATACACATGCATGGATACATACATACATCTATATATCTATACATACATGCATACTTACATACACATGCATACATACTTACATACCAATACATACATATATACATACATACATAAATACATGCATGCATGCATGCATACACATACATACGTATGAGCATACATGCATACATACATACATAGTATAATCCTAAATAAATGTAACTTTTTTACATGTTTTTCAAGATGGTAACGTAACGATAAGGAGGTTAATAGCTTTTAGTACTTCATGTGCTGTGATGGCTTTTAGATACTCGCCTAATAAATATCTGCAGATTTTGAATGGAAATCTCCACAATTCTTGCATGACTTCTGTGTTTCACATTCCTAAGTAACTTAAATTTTAAAGTGTGTACCACTTTGCCTGAATTATGCCCTATCTTTTACTGTCTTAGCATATTTATGTAGGTAAATGCTGTTGACTGGGATGTTTTTGTTGAGCCCAGTGGCGGCGCCAGGATTTCAATTTTGGGGTCAGTTTTGGGGGGCTGAAGCCTCCGGAGAAAATGTTCCATTTTTATCCGACAAAAGTTCAGACGACCTTTTTTTAGTAATCCGGCCGAAATCTCGTGGAAATTTTCCATTTTCATCCACCCAAAAACTAACGACCTTTTTTAGTCATCCGGTCGAAAATCATGGGAAATATTTCAGTTTTGCATGTAAAAATACCTGAATGACCTTTTTTAGGGGGGCTTAGCCTTTTATAGGGATGCTTAGCCCCCCTAGTGCCGCCACTGGTTGAGCCCATTCTGGTCAACACTGAACTGCATTGGTTTTCCCAGTGGACTTTTGTACTCTATTATTATTATCGACAAACTGCATTTCTTTCCCAGTGGCTTTTAGACTTTTAGTACACTGTGTCTTTATAATGTTACACTACTCAGCGTGACTTGCCAACTGGCTTGAAATCACAGTGCATGGGAAGAGGCTGGGTTCATTGATGACTGCCAGATTTTTATATGATCAGTGTGTTCGAATGTATATGCTTCAGGCTATTTATTTGTGGAAAGTTGAAAATAGATGTTACATGTTCACATAATTTTATGATGAAATAGTTCGTTGTCTATAAAGTTCAGATTGAAGACCTTGAAGTCACTTAGATCAGCTATATTAATATGACTGCATTTCACAGAAAGCATGATACTGACTGTGACTTCGTCAAAACAGATTATTTATTCATATTTTCTGTTGCCCGTTAGTGATGCTAATTCATTTACAACCGTGAAAGTTTATGAATTGTTGATAGTTTGTCTGCGTAATTGGTAATAGACAGTATTCCTTATGCGTCTCCGGTGTGATTCTACGTACTGTACGATATGTCACTTTAGAAAAACAAATTCTGTGAATGTGCAGACTTTGCCTTCCTTGTTTTGCAGTGAATTGAGTATTGCTGTAAATGTAACGTTCCCCCCTTTTTAATCGTGGACCGCCTGGTCTGGCACCACCGGGAGGGATCCCCAAACGTCCGTCCTCCAGCCCTCCCCAGTCTGCCATTCCATCGCCCGTCCTAAAAAGGGGTTGGCCCCTATTGAACGTTGTTGTCGTCCCCGAGAGGGCCAACTGGGGCGCTACCCCCAGTTGTTTGGGTACCCCCTCGGTTCTGACCATCGAGGCCCTCTCCTCACTCCTCTCCCTACTCCCTTCCCTTACGATAGCGGAGTAACCGGCCTGGGTGGGAAACCCCAGCCTATCCAGTTGTGCATAGTCGGGCCTAGTCTTATTCATCAGTCTGGCACTTCTCCGACTATCTGGCATAGCCTCTGTACTGGTTCCCTTCCCTTCTTCCTCTCGAGGTGTCGGCCGAGCCTTTGGCGCGGAATCGCATTGCTCTTCGATAGTTTTCTCTTCACTACCTGGGTTCGTCCTAATCTCCTCCTCTTCCTCCGTTCTCGCAATTCTCACTTCCTGGTCCCTTGTTTCCTCTTCCTGCCGGATTTCTCTCCTGTCCTCTTCTCCGTCCTGCCAACCCGTACGTCTATTGTCCCTCATTAATGTCCATGTCGCGCTCCTTCCTCTCTCTTCATCTGGGTCTGCAAATACTAGGTCTGGCTCGTAGGGCATCCTCGTGAATCGTTCTTCTAACAGTCTTTGTCGGTCGGACACGTCATGTAGTCCTTCATCCATTCTTCTAACCCGATCGTCAATCTGACGTTGACCTTCATCCATTCTTCTTACCCGATCGTCAATCTGTTGCTGTCTGTCGTGGACACTAGAAAGCGTTCGGTTTATATTGGATAACATGGCCATCAGTCCGGAATCTTGGCCTAAAGATCGTTGTCCGTCCCTTTCCTCTCGTCCAGTTTCACTCTCATTCTCATCCCCGTCATTACTTACAGAAAGCCGAGACATTTTAGTCCAATAGCCGTAGCTATGTCTTTATTACAGTCAATTAATACAATCAAGACACAAGATAGCGCAATATAATCAAAGAAACTAATTATAGCATTCACTCTTTCACTCTGCCTAGCCTAGCGCACAGCAACAATAATACGGGTTAATTTCAGACCTGGGTTTTTCCCACTATCAACAACAATAATAATGAGACCTGCCTGTCAGATCGCTCGTGTCAGTCCTTCCTTCATTCAATATGTTCTCACAGAATTCCGTCTTTAGCGTCTCCTCCTTCCTTCCATGAACTCGCAGAATCACAATCAGTAATAGTCTCCAATTTCTCGGCAACGTCCTTCGATTCCTGCCGTCTATTCCTAGTATAACGATCGCTTCACTTCTCGTCGTTCACCGCTGTTCTCCTCGTAGTTGAATCCTATCGTGTCGCAGACTTATCTATTAACTCGTCACTTGTTATCGAATCTAGACAATCGTCCTTAGATACGGGCCTTTATCCTCTCTTCTCTGCATCGTCCTCGCACACAGCGAACTAGCACAGTAACTCTCAAACTCGCAACTCGCACGACAAACTGGCGACTGGAAGACAACAACTGGCAACTTCAACTGGAAGACGACGAACTGGCCTCTGGAGGACGACGAACTGGCCTCACTCGCTTTCTTTAACTTCTCGGAATATTCCTCTCACGAATTCCCGAAATCCTCCTCGTCGTGGAACGCTCATCCACGAAATCCTCTGCTCCTCCGAAACGTCTCTAAAACATCGTCCTCACTCTGCGGAATTACTCGTCGCATAATCTTCACGTAACTTCACTTCTTCTTGAACGCCTCCGTAATCTTTAACGCCTCCACGAAACTCCAGTTCCAATAATCTTTAACGCCGTCCTGGACCATCGATCGCCAGGGCGCGGCGGGCCGCGATTCACATCCTCTCTGCCACCGAGTTCAACGTAAAAGGCCTCGTTTGTTCGTCTTCACTCCCTTTTATACACTTTGCCCTCAGCTCTGTCTATTTCATGGTGTATCTCTCGTTGTCTGCCTGCGTCCTACTAATGTCCGTGCGCGTGTCTCTGTGCCTATGCCACGCCATCGACGTGTAAAGACGCCGAGGCCTCAAATGCAGGTCCTAGTTCTCTGTTCGTCATCGGTCTATTAAATCAGGTCTGAGTCCTCCACTTGCAGCTGGGCCTACTTAAACAGGGCGCAGTTCTATCACATATTACTCACACTCATACATACATATACTCTCATAACCATACATATTCATTCATGGCAATACACGCAGTTAACTTATAATCGATGTCACATGGCGCTGTATAAATGGAGCCCTACTTCCTTACAATACCCCCGCCCATCTAATTCCGAAGCATGAGGAACGATTATATTGACTGCGTGTACACAATAGTTAGGCCTATTTTAACCATTCATCAACCAGTCATACCTTAAGCAGTAAAATGCAATCACCACAATATAAATCTAGCACATAGCAATATAACATTTCAATGTCTTCTGCAAGTATGCAGTCACTAATCGCCTCATAATATGCTCAGTAGTTCCATAAGCCTTAATTATCCGATAATAATCATCAATAGCACTCTCATTACTAATTTAAAAACAAAATCTTTCCTCGATCATTATGCACGTCCACAGTTAAAGACAGTTCAATAGCATTACTCTACTAATAGTCTCTATGCATTCTAATTAAGCATCATCCTGTAATACATTTTTATATAGCGCAACATTAAGTCTACTGATAACGACTGGGTTTCTTTATAAAGCGTTTTGGTCGTGCTTCACGTCCGTTGACCTCCTCCTCGCTTGGCGTCAATAATAAAGCAGAAAAACATAGTTCCAGAGTTCCACCCGGTAGTCGATAAAACCTCGGAAGACGAAGTCGCAGGTGCAGGTTTGAGGGACGTCTTCAACGTGCGAACAAAACGTCCCACGCCCAGTTGGCGCGCCACAGGAAATATAAAGTGAAAACAATCACCTCTACAGCCCAGGAGTCCCTGGCTGCCTCCCGTATGACGTCTCCAATATTCTCCAAGAATTCGGATTCGGTGGCCGGAAGACTCTGCTGTGCGAACCGCAAGATCACCTGGACAGCCAGGCACCAGTGGTCATAGTTCCATTCCATGGGTTGACCGTACCTCCGGGGTGCTCCTGAACGTCGTGGGGTCCCTTCCTGACGAGTCGTTGTCACTACGCCCAACCGTTGGCTCCAAGTCCTCAGAACCTCCAGCGTGTTTGGCATCTGCGTCAGGGTGTGAACGGCGAGCATCATAACAGGAATGACCTCACCCTCTATGCCGAGATGTGGAACGCTCTGATCCAGCCGGTAAAGATCTTGGTGGCACAGACTCGCCGTTCCCTTCTCTAGCATTTTCTCCAGGATCAGGTAGAGAAGTCCTGTGGAGTGACTTCGCCACGACGGAAGGTTGGTCGGTCGTCTCCCTCTCCCCGCTCCTCCTGCCGTACCGGTCCAGGGTCCGTGATTAGTTGACGCTCCCGGGCTCGTCGTCGCCGCCGAAATGGTGGAGAAGGATCGGTCCTTCTCTTCTTCCTTGACGTTGTCCGGGGTGCTGGTCGCTGCCGCCAGTCCCTCCAAAAAATTGATCGAGGAACGTTCCGACTGAGTCCTCTGCAGCACTTTCCAACATCTCCCCTATCATCGCCCTCTCTTCGTTATCAGACATTTTCGCAGTCCGTTTTGATTCAATTCTTTTTCCGATCCGTCGTCTTCACTCGACTACTGAATTGAACTGTCCCGACCAGACGCTCCTTTCGTATTAATAGTCCCCTGTCTTCTTTGTCTTTTTAGGCGGCACCCCTGCCTCTCCCCTACGCCGTACGCACACCATTCATTCCTTTTAGTGGACCTAAACATCACTCCTCCTCTCGATTTCAACTCATAGGTGTAATATCATAGATCACTGTCATTTTTTTCTTCACCCCTCCAGCTCCTACAGCGACAGTCGGCGGTTGCTGCAGCAGACTTCCCATCTCGGGTTTCTCCAGCTGTCTATTCCCCCCCCTGCATCTTATCGGTGGTCGGCCTGTAAGTGGCCTAATTTGCTCGTCACCCCCATCATTGTTTCGTTTTAATGCCGTCCAATTTCTGTACTTACACCTATTTCCGCTCTTCCCACTATCTACGAGCGCTATTAATAATAATTCTACTGTCTTCTAAGAACTACAATCCGTACAGCCTTATCACTTTCTTTCCTCGGTTGATGGCGGTACAGTACCTTTATTCCTTTTCTTCTTCCTCCACGTCTTTGCTGTAGGCTTTTTACTCTTCGTCCCCAACAATCCACTGTACATCTCCCCTTGTTGTACACTGCAATTTTTCTCCTTTCGTCTGACGTCCTGTCTTCTCCGATTCAACTGCATTTTTCCCCTTCGCACATGGAAGCAACGTTCTATTCCAACCGCTCCAGCTTCCTGTTCCCATAACACTGCTGCGTCTATCTCCATGTCGTTGAATGGTGAAACGACCACATCTTCTTCTTCCGTCACCATTCCACAACGAGGCTCTTCGTTGAGGAAATATAAATCGGCCCTTTGTCCCATGATATTGACCCATTTCTGTCGTAGATCCCAAATGAGGTGATTGTCCACCATCCATTTGTATCCCAGTAAGATCTCGTCCACCTCCGGAGTGACTAGGGCGTCCACGAAGAACGTCCTCCCGACCATCTGCAGTCTCAGTCTTGTCCTCCCAATTATGGTTATTGACGAGTTGTTGGCGGCACAAATCGTATGTTGAGAAGGTCTGATGCTCGCGTCTCTCACTAGTCTTGCGGGGACCAGAGAAACGTTTGAGCCGGTGTCGAGCAAAACATCATGTTCATGGCCGTTAAGCCACATTTTCAAATACGGACTGGACGAACTGAGTAAATGTCTGACATGGTGCGTTGGCGGTTCTTGTTCTTCTCTCCGTTGGTCGTTAGTCCCGTTTCTCATTTCGTTTCTCTCATCCTGCATCCTAATTTGACAAAAACGGATCAAATGTCGCCCCCGACAGTAATAACAACGACGTGTATCAGGTCGACCCTCTTGCCTGTTATAATATCTCTGTTGTTGTGCTCTTCCTTGTTGATAATCGTTGTAGCGTGGCGTGGAGTATGTATTATTATTATTATACGGAGGTCGTATAGCTCTGACGTCACTCCGTCTCTGGTTCCCGTTTCCAAAATTCCCTCGCCGATTTCCATTCCAGTTGTTGTTATAGCGCCTCTCCGCTTCTCTATCATAATATTCCTCAGGTTCTGCGGTTGTTCGTACACGGTCGTTTCCTCTGTTCGTCCAATTCCCGTTTCTTTCTGCTTGTTTATAGCTATGCAGTCTTAAAGATACTTTCAACGCTTCTGTCAATGTCTGCGGCTCTTTTTCTTGCGTCTTCATACTAATTTCCCGGTCCTGTATGGCGTCTAAATAACTTTTTATAGCTATTGTCTCGCTATGAATTGATGCTCTTCCCGGATAAGCTAGCGTCATTAGTCGACTGATCTCTCCTGCTAGTTGACTCAAATCTTCGTTTGGCTTTTGTCTTTTCGTATTCAACTGGACTCTATACATCGCTTGCTGCTGTTCAGTGCCAAATCTCGCTTTCAATCTTTTCACTAGTTCTTCTGCCGACTCCAATTCTTCTATTTCCTCATCGGGGATTATATGGGCCGCTTCCTCCACCAGAGCGCACGTCAAATGATTTAGGCTATCCATTGCCGTCCATCTATTCTGTCGTCTACACACATTAAATTTCCGCAAAAACGTAGCCAAATCCGTTTTCCCGTTATAGCATCCTAACTTAATCTGACTATTCTTGCTTATTGCGCTGCTGTTCGAATCTTCTCCTCCCGATCTCGCAATAGTCGGTCGACTCATTTGGTCGTTGATCTCGTTTGCCATAGTCTGTGTTGCGATGGATGTTTTTGGCGTGGCAGCGTACGTTTGAGACACTGATTTGTATTGCTGTGCTGCCGTATGGTTCAGTCTCGGTTGTGCTGTAGTCGATTGTTCATAGCTCGTCGACCCCATTGTTATTGTTCTCCTTGGCAACCCTTCTACTGCTGTTTCATTAGTCATCATGTGCCCAGAGTACATATGCGTTTGCGGTGGCAACAGATTCTCGTATCGCCCTCTTGCGAGTATTTTTGAAGCACTCACGTATCCGCTTCTCGGATCCCCCAAAATAGATTCGTAATTTTGGTTTAGTTGCCTGTGGCTAGATTTCGGCCCAACATCATCAAAAACAACACCATCTTCATACTCATCATGCACACGTTCATCAAATCTTAATTGTCGGTTGTCGTTTCCTCTGTTCGTCGCACTTTCTGTCCATCTCTTTTCATTACAGTCAAATATCCTCATTCGTTCTTCTTCTTCGTCATAGCCAGTTCTCTGTCTGTCTTTATTCCTAATTCCTTCTTCTCTTCTAACTAATATTCCACCTCTATTCTCTTCTTCATTTTGTCCTCCTATTCTATGTCCAAAATTTCTCATCTCATCCATATTTTCATTTCCAAATCTATCTACATCTTCGTCTCTCTGTCTTACATGAGTCCCACCAGCCTCTTCATCATTGTAACGCTCTGTTCTCACTCTCACATCACCACCCTCGTCGCCATTGTAACGTTCCCCCCTTTTTAATCGTGGACCGCCTGGTCTGGCACCACCGGGAGGGATCCCCAAACGTCCGTCCTCCAACCCTCCCCAGTCTGCCATTCCATCGCCCGTCCTAAAAAGGGGTTGGCCCCTATTGAACGTTGTTGTCGTCCCCGAGAGGGCCAACTGGGGCGCTACCCCCAGTTGTTTGGGTACCCCCTCGGTTCTGACCATCGAGGCCCTCTCCTCACTCCTCTCCCTACTCCCTTCCCTTACGATAGCGGAGTAACCGGCCTGGGTGGGAAACCCCAGCCTATCCAGTTGTGCATAGTCGGGCCTAGTCTTATTCATCAGTCTGGCACTTCTCCGACTATCTGGCATAGCCTCTGTACTGGTTCCCTTCCCTTCTTCCTCTCGAGGTGTCGGCCGAGCCTTTGGCGCGGAATCGCATTGCTCTTCGATAGTTTTCTCTTCACTACCTGGGTTCGTCCTAATCTCCTCCTCTTCCTCCGTTCTCGCAATTCTCACTTCCTGGTCCCTTAAGGCCTTGTTTCCTCTTCCTGCCGGATTTCTCTCCTGTCCTCTTCTCCGTCCTGCCAACCCGTACGTCTATTGTCCCTCATTAATGTCCATGTCGCGCTCCTTCCTCTCTCTTCATCTGGGTCTGCAAATACTAGGTCTGGCTCGTAGGGCATCCTCGTGAATCGTTCTTCTAACAGTCTTTGTCGGTCGGACACGTCATGTAGTCCTTCATCCATTCTTCTAACCCGATCGTCAATCTGACGTTGACCTTCATCCATTCTTCTTACCCGATCGTCAATCTGTTGCTGTCTGTCGTGGACACTAGAAAGCGTTCGGTTTATATTGGATAACATGGCCATCAGTCCGGAATCTTGGCCTAAAGATCGTTGTCCGTCCCTTTCCTCTCGTCCAGTTTCACTCTCATTCTCATCCCCGTCATTACTTACAGAAAGCCGAGACATTTTAGTCCAATAGCCGTAGCTATGTCTTTATTACAGTCAATTAATACAATCAAGACACAAGATAGCGCAATATAATCAAAGAAACTAATTATAGCATTCACTCTTTCACTCTGCCTAGCCTAGCGCACAGCAACAATAATACGGGTTAATTTCAGACCTGGGTTTTTCCCACTATCAACAACAATAATAATGAGACCTGCCTGTCAGATCGCTCGTGTCAGTCCTTCCTTCATTCAATATGTTCTCACAGAATTCCGTCTTTAGCGTCTCCTCCTTCCTTCCATGAACTCGCAGAATCACAATCAGTAATAGTCTCCAATTTCTCGGCAACGTCCTTCGATTCCTGCCGTCTATTCCTAGTATAACGATCGCTTCACTTCTCGTCGTTCACCGCTGTTCTCCTCGTAGTTGAATCCTATCGTGTCGCAGACTTATCTATTAACTCGTCACTTGTTATCGAATCTAGACAATCGTCCTTAGATACGGGCCTTTATCCTCTCTTCTCTGCATCGTCCTCGCACACAGCGAACTAGCACAGTAACTCTCAAACTCGCAACTCGCACGACAAACTGGCGACTGGAAGACAACAACTGGCCTCTGGAGGACGACGAACTGGCCCATAGCAACAAGCATCGCTCTCTTTTATGCACTTCCCCTCAGCTCTGTCTATTTCATGGTGTATCTCTCGTTGTCTGCCTGCGTCCTACTAATGTCCGTGCGCGTGTCTCTGTGCATATGCCACGCCATCGACGTGTAAAGACGCCGAGGCCTCAAATGCAGGTCCTAGTTCTCTGTTCGTCATCGGTCTATTAAATCAGGTCTGAGTCCTCCACTTGCAGCTGGGCCTACTTAAACAGGGCGCAGTTCTATCACATATTACTCACACTCATACATACATATACTCTCATAACCATACATATTCATTCATGGCAATACACGCAGTTAACTTATAATCGATGTCACATGGCGCTGTATAAATGGAGCCCTACTTCCTTACATAAATATATTGATAATACTTGGGGCAGAAACGACCAGGACCCTCATAAGAAACAAGCCTTAGTTAGGTTTTGCCTTCCGAACAATTGTCTCTTGTATAGCACCTACTTTTTGTGAAGTTCTCAAGCGGCATACATGTATGTATGAGCAGCCAAATGCATATACACAATGAAGAGATGGGACAAATTAATTAACAGACCAAAGGTATGATATCTGAGCATCACCCAAATTAGGCAAGTTCACTTAACTTTTGACTGTTTTTTCAAACAAAGAATTTTAAAGTAGGTACCAAGAGCAAGTATGTCTAAGACATCACAACATTTGCTGTATTAGAATGGTGGGTGTATAATATATATGCCCTTTGTCTGACAACTGGAGTTTGAGGTTTAATTGTCACTCTAAGATGCTTTACTTGGGGTCCCCATAACCGGCCACCAACAACACAGTGCCTGAAGTTCCGCTTAATTAACTCTAAGAGCACAATGATATTTGATATATGATCGTGGAGCTCCTGTGTCTAATTTCCATTTAGATGAGTTTGTGCCTCATAGAGAGTTAGAATATTAAAATGCTATATGTCTATAGTAGGTCTAGAAGCATGAATCCAGCCTGACTTCTCAGTGGTTATTATCTCCACGAACTTTACGATACACACACACACACACACACACACACCAGTCAACTTTTTATTGAAGCCAACAATAAGTGAAACAGAAGTGACATACCCATTTCCCATCATTAGCAACAAAAGGATATAATGTTGTGTGTGTGTGTGTGTGTGTGTGTGTGTGTGTGTGTGTGTGTGTGTGTGTGTGTGTGTGTGTGTGTGTGCGCACGTGTGTGTGTGTACATAGTATTTTGTTAGCATAAAGCTTTTAGTTATAGGCCTAAGTCATAGCCTACACCGAACCCGAACATTTTATAGCTCTAATCCTAAGAATAGCCTAATCCAAACTCGAATGTACAATTGTACATGCATGTCCATTTTGTTTTGCTTTTTAAACATACATTTTCCAAGTGTAGATAGATGGTATAGGCTAAATTAATAATTATGTGGTTGTGAACTCATCTACGCCTGCCTAGTTCTCATTAAGATTTTTAATCAGCCATGGAAATAGGCCACATTAAAGACTATATTATTCCTGCATGCTCTTTGCTTTCCACGAGTATTGCAGAAATCTGAAGCCATCTGTTGATTCCAGAAGGTATGATATTGCACCTTCCGAATTTGTAAAATACCTAAAAACCTTACCTAGGTATTTTATTGCCATTGCTTCCCCTAACTGTGACTATTTTCTTTGATCTGGTGTTGCATATGGATCGTGTGTCTCTGAGTAAGAGATCGACGGATTGCCACACATGCCATTAAATTTTAAGAAAGCCATGATGGATAGATCGGTTAGATACTTCGATAGATAGACATTTCGAACCTTAGGTGCTTGATAATCCCATTATCGAGACGGTGTCACGGTAGGCCTAGACCAGTGGTTCCCAACTTTTTTGACTTGAGGGCCACTTTTTCTAAGTTGAAGGACACGAGGGCCACTTTTTCTTAGTTGAAGGACATCAGGAGGCCACAAGGCTGAAATTTAATTAACTAAATGAATTTAAAATTGCTATAGGCCTTATTGAAAAAAATGAATGTTTGATGTTATTTATAGACGTAAAAACATAATAATTTGTAATAGAATATAATATTGTGTTCTATTCTGTCCAAAGTGTCAATTTTTTCATATAATTTTTAAAATTCTTTGAGAGACGAGGGCCATTTTTGGAGGCCTTGCGGGCCACTTTTGGCCCGTGGGCCACGGGTTGGAAACCACTGGCCTAGACCATACCTAAGGAGAGGGCAAAAACGTGAACTCATTTTTATTAGACAATGGGCCAATAGTCCTATAGATTCAAAAACTTGAACAATACTAGCTATGAATGAATTACAATTAAGGTTTGTGAATGACATTAATTGCTAGTGTCAGTAGTGTGAACTATGATAACGCAATAAATTTGTTGAGAAATCTGATTTTTTTTTAATGATGAAGATGTTAAAGAACAACTCTTCAAAAGTAGCCGATGGCCCATGTAAGACTAGCCTGCAGGGCTTGAGATTGCATAAAAATGGTAGAAAAAAGGGAGTTCTTCATAGGCGCAACCACCCTATGGGACCCAAGGGACGTGCCCCCCAACTTTTGAGTGGTCCCCTAACTTTATTATTATGGTCCCCCAACTTTTAGGACGTGATTCGTTATGGTCCCCCACAACTTTTAGGACGTGATTGCACCTATGGAGTTGTTGTGTGCAAAGATGACTGCTATGAGGTCCTAAGAAAGAGTAGTAGGCCTAGGTGAACCCCTAACCCCGGGCAATTGCACCTTGCTAAAAGATTACGCTTGTAATGGGTATAACCATGCGTCGAAGCCTATAGCCGTGTAATGCAAATCGGTTCTCTTCTGCTTAACACGTCTGGCATCACCTGTGTCTCGCTACGCACAGCAGGGTCTGAGTAGGCCATAGGCTACGCTACATTTTGTTACCCGGTAGGCCTACGTTATGTGTCATATGGTACACGTGGGTCTTGATACCTCTTTGGATCCTGGAACTTGACCTGGAATCGATTTCGAACCCCCGTTGCCCATAGATTTTCCTTTGACTAAGCGCCTGCGAATATGCGGGTTCCCTCAACTTAGAAATTTCTGACTATGAACGCGAACGGGGCGCGGTGGTGTAGTGAGTATGTTCGTCGCCTTGCAGCCGGAGGGTTGCAAGTTCGAATCCACCTCAAGTCGCCGCGTAGGGTCCTTGGGCAAGTCCTTCACTCGCAATTGCTCAGCGCTTCGGCGTTAAACTACAATGCAGTGTCCGTGCTGCAGTCGGGCGCGCCTCTGAGTAGCGAGCTTTGGGGAGCGCTATAAGAAGTACGCATACAAACAAAGCGGTGAGAAAATGCCCTACGTATAGTGACCACGACGAGCTCGCACCTATTCGAGATCTATGTTGCTCCAGCGAGTTCCGTTGAGTTTTGCGAAGAAGAAATCGCGAGACTTTTCGCGAGATGTAAGAAACGTGGATAGTAGTTGATCGAATGTATTCGAGTCGAAATAAAAGTTTGCTACAACGTCTAATTATTTATGTGTTTTGAATGTTCACGCACACAGTGAGTATACCGTAACTGGTGGTTCAGCGGAGTATACTTTGATGGTATTTGGCGATTTCTATACTGCCGAAATGACGCGATTTCGAACGCACATAGTGTCTACGGACTTCAACACGCGTTGTGATACTTGCGTAAACGTGATGCAACGTAACGTAAAATTTAATTGAGTTTGCGTGGTGCGATTGGAAACAATTTTAGCATGAGAGGGCGTGTTAAGAGGATGCACCACTATTGTTATGGTTTATAGCGTATGACACTTCAATCACGGACCAGTTGAATAGAGGACACACGTTAGTACACGCGCATTTTGGGGTCAACCCGAATCCCAGAAAGCACTGAAAATACACAAAGCTCGATTTCGTTGTTACATTTGGAGATCTGAATAATCAGAACTTGCCCAGTGTGGAAGTAAAAATTATTTTGAAGGCTCTTTAAAAATTGACAGTGGCTGAGAATTCAATAATGAGTTGTGTGTATACCAGACTCAGCTCTATACTTGAATCAGAGGCAATATTATTGTTTAGGATTCTCTTATTGGTACAAAAAACTGTATAGTGATGAAATTTTATTCAATTGGGGATAACAGTTTCAAGGATGTAACGTATCTGAAATTGAACATGTTTGACAGAAATGCCCTTCCAAGGGTGGTGTTGCTGAAAATGAATTAATCATTACAGAAACATTTTGGAATTTTCATGAAAGGCTTAGTTATGTGTTTAATCGGTCATCCAGTCTGGATACAATCACATGGTGAGTTTTTTTCGAATTGGCTTAGTTTAGCTGGAAAGAACTACTTGGCTCAAGCCCTCAACTATGTCTTTGAGCAACTACAATTGATAGCTGATGACATGTCAGGTGTTGTGCAAATTTTATTTCTTGCGTTATTTGCTATTGAACTATGGGATGCTGTCATTTGAAAATTGTAGTTTATTCATATTATATGCCTGTATTTGATTGTTTTGGGTAAATTTAGGTTCAATGGAACGTATTTACAATGGATGACAGAGCACTTCATGGACTTGGGTCAGCGGCAGATGGCCAAGCCCAGCAGCGGGTAATCACTTGTCTTAATTCTCTTGAATATCATGGTGAATATGGCCGTGCCGCACCAGTTATAGTAAAGTTGTGTAAGTTGATCTGGACATGAAGGTGGCTGATAGGCTCAGATTCAAGCCAAAAAAGTGCCTTGACTGTTTGCAACATGGATATGATGAGTTAAATTGACATTGAAAAGCTGGATTGTCTGGTTTTTTTTTACTTTGCCCTTGAAATATCATTGCAGTGTCTTTGTGACATTTATTAACATTTTTTACTTCCAATTAGGTTTTTTATATGGGGGGGATTTTTTTTTATATTTTTGGGAAAATGTTTTCAGACTTTGTAGAAATCCAAATTTAAGCCGATTTTCTGTTTCTTTAAGTACTGGCCTTGTAGGAAATCCTCTTTTCCCAGCGCAAACAGGATAGCAGCTGCTCAGGGTTCATTACATTATACGATGTCTGAAACATAGGAACGCTAAATTGAGGAAGTTCTGCAATTAATTCGTCTCGTTCGCTGACAGTGAATATTATAATGGTTTTTCAATTTTGCATTACAAAATATTAAAATTTGACTAAATGTGACGAGTTGCATTTGAAGTGCTGCATCACAGTGCATATGCATGAATTATGGGAAGCACAGAATGCAGACAAGAACCACTGCAGCGCGGCGGTGTAGTGGTGGCGTCGTTGCTTTGAAACCGGAAGGTTCGAGGTTCGAATCCACCTCAAGTCACCGTGTAGGGACCTTGGGCAAGTCCTTCACTTGCAATTGCTTTGGCGTGAAACTCCGATGCAGTGTCCGCTCTGCAGTCGGGAGCGCCTCTGAGTAGAGTGCTTGAAGGGGCGCTATAACAAGTACACATACAAAAAAGACCTATATAAGAAGACATGGAATCCATGCGTATATTTTTTGTCAATTTGGAATAATTAGTTTCCTGGAAGAAATGGATTTGACGTTTTTCCTGATGGGATTAAGAGTCAATGGCGTACAATCGTACATGCATATTAGTGCTGGACCATGGACTACATTGTATACCAGGACAGAACTTTACAGTGAACCCAAGCAGTCAAAGATAACCAGTGTATTAAGTGCTGAAACTGGTGACCTTGGAGAAAGAAGGAACAAAACGAGTTGGTTGTGACTAGTGGTAGGTGCAGCGAGGAAGAACACTGATTGATTTTCAGGGAGCCTTTAGCACTGTGTAAAAACGTTTATGCAAGCATTAAAACATTATCTTTGGTTGATTATTGTCTTGTTTTTTAGTTATATTTGTCAAGTATTTTATATTTCGGAATACACATCTGTGCTTGGAATTCATTTGAACATTTATATAGCGCTTCTTCAAGAAAAAAAATGACTAGCAAGTGATGTGTTTGCTGAACATTTTAGGCAGCCCAGTATTTTGAAGAGCTGAAGCAATCAGAAAATGGATGGCAGATCTGTATAAACGCACTCGTGACAAATTCATACGCTGGGTAATTATTCACTGTACTTTTATAATTATTCTTGAAACCTATACTAATGCATTTATCCAATTTTTTCATCCTCTTTTACATAATATGTATATATTGTATACAAGAATTATTGTCTGATTTGATTCTTATGTATGGCAACATTGGGAGTGACTGAACATTATTTTGGTAGATATGGTTGAATTTTGTTTATGATATATTTAATTTTACTGAATGTCACTGATTTCTAATTAAGATACATGATTTGAACTTAACAGCTGAATAACCTACATGTTGTACAGTTGAACAATTTAACTGTACAATGTGCAATTGTGCATTGACCACTTCAGTTGCTCTTTCAATGTTATTGTTTCATTTTAGAAATGATCACGTTAGATTCTTCTGTTTCCAAGTTATCGAATACTACTTAAAGACAAGGCAAGTATTCAAACACAGGATTTTGCTTCTGCTGAATGCTAAGCATGCTGCAGTTTTAACAAACATATTTGTATGTGAGGCGCCCTTGCAGCGGCCTCGCCATAGAAATCGTCATTGTTATTATTATTATTATTCATAGACTAAGAATTGCTGACTTGTGTGTTAAGCCAATAAGACGAGTTTGGATGAGCTTTCTCGGTACACTATCGATTTATGCTGAACCGTGACAGTTTGTTCTGAGTTGTTTACAAACACAAGTTGTGTATTCTGTACCTGTCAACTGGCTGTTCCTTGTCTGAATGCTTCACTGCCCCCAGCTTTACTGCCACTTCTGTTTATCATGTCGAGTTTGCATGAAGACTTGTTTTTTTTCCATTTGGGGAGGATTAAAAAAATTCACACAATATGAATAATAATGATGATGATGTTGATGGCGATGGTGATAATAATGACTCAAAGTTCAATCTGAAGGCTATTATGAATACTTCATTAAATCCAAATTTATTTAATTCTTACATCTGTTTTGAAGAATTAAAATTTGTAGTTTATATGCAAGGTCATTTGACAGTGCTGGACATGGTCACAAATGTCCAGATGTATTGTTGATTCTGCACGTTATATCGAATGTTTTGACTGAAAATTCAAGTGATTAATTCTAAGAAATATTTTTATGAATTAGGCATCTAATTTAAAATCTTGCATTTTGTGCTTACTTTGCAAATCTTGCCAAATGCCATGTGATTGCAATTTTTAATGCTTTGTCTCAATAGTAACTGAATCCAGCAACATAGTAATTACTGATATATCTGCAAATGAACATTTTTTAATGAATAAATCAATGAAAATCTGGCAGTTTTGTCAGTGATGTTTGGTACTTCTGTTACTTAGATATGGAAGTGCAAATGCCGTGGAACAGCAACGGATGAGGACTTTTCTTATGTCTTGGATTCAAGGACTTGTAAGTCTTTTCGTGATCAGAGTTTATAAATCTCAGGTTTTGTGATTGGGTGAAGTTTGTAACTTATGGACATTGACTTGTCATTTTGCTGTTAGATTATGAAACTATTACTATCTCCATTCCCTCTGTCCTCTCTGGGTTCCACCATATAGACACTGACAGGCGTTGGTAACATATTAACCTTTGTGTAGTTGGGTTGAATTATATCCAAAAGAGTAAATAAATGTTGTATTCCTCTGATTTGCAAATGCAAACTTATCACTGTCAAATAACCACAATTCAGAATTCTACTAGGGCTCAGAACACTTAGTTTGCAGCTAAATTTCTCAATATTGTCTTCATTTTCCTTCTAGTCCTGCAAACCTAGGACTTGCCACATGGTTTTACGTTTGTTATTGTTTAACACAGGATTCTTAGATGTCAATCCATTCTTCGAAAAGTTTTCTGTTGTTTTATACCCAGCTGATGCTGGGAGCACTTCTGAATAGTCACTGCTAGAGGTGCTTTATAAATGCCCAGATTCTGTACAATATTTGTCATGTACTCCCTAAGTTCTTGCGACCAAATTGAGATGGATGTTCTGTTTTGCAGTTGTAAACAAGATAAATTATTGCATCAATGGTGGCATAACATAGTTATGTTTCAGTTGTATATGCTAAAGTATTATGTTGCGACTTAGTTATGTTTTGTTTCGTTGTAGAATGAAGCAGTTGAGGAGAAGTCCTTCATTCTTAATAAAGCGGCACAGATCTTTGTGTACGCTTGCCTCTGCGACTATCCATGTCGGTGGCCAACGCTTTTCCATGAACTAAATGAAACGCTACGACTTGGTATTCCGGCTGTCGACATATATCTGCGAGTCCTTCTCGCGATCGACAGTGAAGTCGCTGATCGTGACATTGTTCATGGTGCACAGGTTAGTCTAGTCCTGCTTTATAGTTCATGGTGCACAGGTTAGTCTAGTTCAGCTTTATAGTTCATGGTGCACAGGTTAGTCTAGTTCAGCTTTATAGTTCATGGTACTACACAGGTTAGTCTAGTCCTGCTTTATAGTTCATGGTGTACAGGTTAGTCTAGTCCAGCTTTATAGTTCATGGTGCACAGGTTAGTCTAGTCCAGCTTTATAGTTGATGGTACTACACAGGTTAGTCTAGTCCAGCTTTATAGTTTATGGTGCACAGGTTAGTCTAGTCCAGCTTTATAGTTCATGGTACTACACAGGTTAGTCTAGTCCTGCTTTATAGTTCATGGTGCACAGATTAGTCTAGTCCAGCTTTATAGTTCATGGTGCACAGGTTATGAATTTGTGTAGCGCCTCTTCTAGGGGACTACTCAGAGGTGCTCCCAGCCCCAGTTATTATACTCATTTATGTGTAAATCTTAAGATCCTAACCTTGTGTTGTGCGAGTAACATGCAACTGCTGATGGAGCACCTTTGGACTGTATATTAAAATTGTTTAAAAAATATTTTTTATTGTATTGCATATGACCATTTATAAAGCGCATCTCTCAGCAGAAATCCTTAGAATGCGCTCCCAGCGGTCAACCCTGAGAGAAAAGGCAGGATTTATGGCAAAAGAAGGGTGAGGGAGAGATTATGAGAGATAGGTCTGTTCATTAATAGCCTAAGATCATGAGAACTTTGAAAGCGAATAATTACGCATGATGCAGTATATGTGATGACTGCTGTATTTCTCCAGAATTATATTCTTGACTTTTCTTACATTAGCCACCATTCTGTAAGTGTCCTACATGCTATTTCTTCTGAACTGTCTGAAAATAAATTTTGTTTTCTGTATATCTGTTACATGGTTAAAGGACTTGCAGAGGAATACTGTGATTAAAGATGCTATTCGACTGCAATGCATTCCAAGTCTCGTTGATACGTGGTATCATATTCTGGTAAGTTTCTGTAAACTGTATAATTTTATTTCTAACTAGAACGGATGGATTGTACTCAATTGAATACTGAACACAAGACTTTAGATCAAGTGCTGATTTTTTATTGGTTAAATAGCAGGTATCATTGTTGGGCTAGCAGTGCAAAATTCCTCTAGTGCTCACGTTCTGTGCTGTGTTAGTCTCCACGTGTTCATCCCTTCTTGTGGCTTCAAAATTACATATATTGCAGTTGATTCAGCAGATCATTAGGTATTGCTCTGTTACACAGAAGTAGCTTTTGGGTTAAAGGCACTTCTGGTGGCTGGTCCAGTGCTTTGAAATTCACTGCCCAGATCTTTGCATACTCTCAGTTTTTCCGAGCTAAACTTCAGACACTTTCTTTCTTAGCATGCTGAAACATCATAACTTGAACAATGGTTTCTCTGACTTCAAAAAATTTGACGTGGTTTCTCTGAGGGATTACAGTTTGGAATACAAGCTCACTTAAAGCGAAGATCGAGTGATGGATTATGATTCGTTGGATCCATATTACACTTCTGCTATAGCAATGACCTTGTCAATTCTTATCTCATCTATGCAAACAATAAATTTTGCATGGATGAGATATGAATTGACAAGGGTGTTGCTATAGCACTAATGGTATACCTGACGATGATGATGAGTTCTCTGCCCAAAGGTTGACTCGTTGACTTTTCATTCCAACCGGGGATGAGATGAGTGAGGTGGTTTCCCATTGCCGTTCTGACAGACAATTAATTGTATGTGAGCAACTTGTCCTGGGTAACTGCCCAATGGCTTGGACTTGACATAGATTCGAACCTGCGACCTTCTGATTACATGGCACAGAACATACTTTGCACACATGTGTGGTTATAATGTGAGGTCAGAATGACATTGTCGGCTGCACAACGACATTAGATAACAACAATAGAAGTCTGCTTCCTCTTGTGCATTGTTGATGATCATGCGATTGTTGTTTACACAGGTGACCTACGAATCAACAAAGCCGGCCTTAGTCTGCATGTGTTTGAACGTTATCGGTGCATACATTTCGTGGATCGACATCGGTCTTATAGCGAACGAACGATTTGTACCTGTCCTCTTGAGATTCATGTCCCAGCCGTTGCTACGGGAAACGACATGCGACTGCATACACGAAATCATCATCAAGGGAATGGATCCCGTTGCGAAGACTAAGCTCATCGAATCGTTCACGAAAGTCCTCAACTCTGCAGGTCTCCTCAGTCTTCAACTTCAGGTCTGACCGATCAGATTTCACTGACTCTTATGTATGTGTGTTTGTTTGTTTGTGCACTTGTTATAGCGCCCCTTCAAGCACTCTACTCAGAGGCGCTCCCGGCTGCAGAGCGGACACTGCGTCGGAGTTTCACGCCAAAGCGCTGAGCAATTGCGAGTGAAGGACTTGCCCAAGGTCCCTACGCGGCGACTTGAGGTGGATTCGAACCTCGAACCTTCCGGCTTCAAGGCAACGACGCCACCACTACACCACCGTGCCCAGAGATACTGCATATTTATGACATCATTTTTTATTTATTTCTCCATTTCTATACCGCCCCTTCAAGCTCGCTACTCAGAGGCGCTCCCAACTACAGCATGGATACTGCATCAAAGCTAAGCTGTCAATGTTTGTTGGCAGGCAAAATTTTGCCCTAAGTTTCACACTGAGATAGATAGTCTCCCCTGATTGTTTATGTGTAGCATATTTCTGGAGCATGGTCCAGTATTTTAGGCAAGCAGTGTTTGGCAGCCCAGGTGAGAGGTCACAGTAATAAATACAGTGGCATAGACAAGGAGGGTTTGGGGGGTTAAACCCCCCCCATTGGCCTAGAAAAAGTTTTTTTAAAGGTTATTTACCCGCTTAAATAAGAAAAAACAAAACAATTGCTTGCAGTAACAATTGTTTTACTTACTATATTCCCTTTGCTACTTTATTCCCTTTTTATTTACTGTAATGCTGTTGGGTTGGTGTCAGAAAGGGCATCTGGCCAGGCCATAACCCACCCTTCCCATAATAAATTCCTGGCTACGCCACTGATTAAATATATGTAAAAATTGTGAAATTGTGTAAGGAGCTGAATCAACATATTTTGTGGTAAACAAATAAGCAGTGTGTGATGCTATCTCTGTGTCATTTGCGATTTTTATGGACTTTCAGGACGACGAAGATGGTGACTATTTGGCTAAGTTAGCAAAGCTGGTCAATGGAATGGGACTCCAGCTGATATCATGTTGGCAGAAGTAAGTGAAACAGTCTTTCATTGAACTGTAGCCTGAAAGTATGTAATTGTAGTATATAGCAAATTTCTTTCAAGATTTCTTTATTTACAAGTGCCCCTAGCTGACTTGGATCCATGTTGAGCGCAGTGGGCAGACACTTTTGTTAGAAAGACACCCGATGATTAGGTAGAATGCTCAGTAGGTGATGGAAGCATACGAGACATGTCGGTGAAGAAAGAAAATGAGGTTGCTGACACTTCATTCCCATGGCTGCCTTTGACTCAGGGGATTTAGTTGATATCGACTATTGAAATAGGTTGTAGTTGAAATATTTGATGCACCCAGGTGGAACTGTTTGTTAGTCCTGCCGGTTGCAGTACCTTGATAAGGTTGTTAATTCTGTTTGAGTGTGTGAATGCATGAATATATACTTGCATGAATATATACATGTTGTTAACATTCTTCTATACAGGGATTTCTGTGGAACGTTAATGGTCATATCTCACTTTGATGCTGTACTTGTTCCACAGGGTCCGCTCTGACTCTTTCTATGCACGTATCCAAACTGTTTTTTTATAGCTGTGATGGAGTTGGGAGAACTCCTGAGTAGTTGCCTTGAAGGGGTGCTATATAAATCCTTGTGAAGAGTTTGTAAAAATGTGCTAACCCTTACTTGTACTTTGAATGTGTGACTATTTGTAATTACGTTGTGTTTAACATTTGAAGGTTGATGAAGTCTCCAGATGTAAAGAGTGCGGAAGTGACGCTTGAGGCGCTTGAATCCAAAGTGCCTTTTATGTTGAAGTTCCTCAGCAGTGAAGATGACGATGTTTCTGGTACAGTTGCTGTCTTTGCACATGACTACATGACGCTCCTGAAGCAGATGCTGCCTCTTAACGAGAAGCAGAGAGCCATTGTTCAGGTGAAAATCATCAGCGTTCTGTTGCATGTATTTTAGACACTTAGAAATTTTTTATTGCTTCCAGTAGTATATGCATCTTTAGTGAAGCATGGGTGATAAGTAAGGCCAACATTTATTACATCCACATTTGCATTTGTTTATGTATTGTGGGTGCTTAAATACCTCACAAGAGCCCTGCCTATGCCAACCTTGCTGTGGAGTCAATAAGAAGAGGGTTTCTACTTTTGTACTGTTTTATCTTTAATGTTATGGCTTCTAGGCTCTGCTGCTTTCATCCTGACATTCATGGGAGGAATCTCAATGCACATGTCTTGAGGGACTCAGGGAGTGTGTTGTTGAACTGTGTAGCCTGCTGGAATAACTTGTCTAGTTGTTAGTGCTTCTGACCGAATCAGCCTTTGGCTGTGATCCGCATCTTAGGATTGATTATTGACAGAACCATTGTTAAAGAAACAAAGCTGTTGGTGGCCTAATTTGTCTTGTTCAGATCTGTACTGTCAGGTTTTTGTTTTAAATCACATTTTAAAGTTTGTCTAGCTGCCAAATACCTAATGCAGTAGTGATATTTTGCTTGCTAGTGCTGGGCTTGATATATGAACGGATGCAGTTGGCAGCGAATAATTCCACCGATATACTCATGGATTTATTAATTAATGTTGAATAATGAAAATCAGTGCGTTTTTGCTTTGTTAGGAAATCTTATGGGTCATCATAAAGAAGATGAAGTACGACAGCTCATACAATTTTGATACTGAGGCAGGTACAGTTTTGTCTAATGAGAACGTGGGTGCATTTGTTTGCTACTGATGTACCTGTGATTCTGTATAGTGCAGTGTAGCACCAATGCATCATGTTGCGCTAAGCTATTTACTTAGTACCCTGTGTTATTTAGAATTTATTGCTAAATTATGTTATGTAATTAGTTTATCAAGTTTGGGTATTTTGCATTTATGTTTTTCAAAAATTTGATCGCAAACTGCATGTTTTAAAATATTTTGACTTAATTTGAAGAAGGTAATTGATGAATGGTAGACATACTGTATGTCTATATAGTTTGATTAGAGGATATTTTTAATTTTTCAGCATTAGTCTGTTTCACATTACAGAAGCATGGTTTAACCCCTTTACCGTGGAATAAATTTTTTAAATTTTGTCCACACCCGTGTAATAATTTTTAGGTATTCTTAAAAATAATGGATGTGATATATGGACAACCATGTAGGAGTATATTTGCAAGTTAACAATCCAGAAGTCTCTGTTTGCACTAAGAAACATAAATGTCAGCCTTTTATATTTAAATATTAAATATAATATTTAGTAGGCCTTTAATAAATAGGCCCTAATAAATTTATGTAGCGCCAGTTTAGTAGGCCTATATTCGCTTTGTACGGTTATATTCCAAAGCGTGGTGTAGGGTTGAGAGAAACATCATAATCTCTACAGCAGGATCTTCTCTGCTTTTCTATTTTCATTCCCTCTTCCCACAGTGTGAACAATGTTCAGACTTTTGTAAAGCCTAGTAGGCCTTGGGGTAGCCCTGCCTTCATTTCAAGGATTGAACTGCAGTTGGCAGTGGAATTTCTGCATTCATGTGTAAATGTATTTCCTGTATTTTCGTCTGTATGTATTTCTGTAGTTATTCATGTGTCTATTTTTGTATTTGTCTTTTTTTATATTACTATATCTAGGCATATTCAGTATTCCACTGGATTTGTCATGTCAGGAAGCGATTTTATAAATGGTAGGCCTAAGCATTGACGCGTCCGATTTTTCGTCTTTTGACCCACGTGTACGGCAAATTATGGCCGCACGGGACGGATTTATGGCCATGATTACCTTCATCAAAAACGTTACTGGAACTAGAACTAAGTTTGCTATCATTATCAATGTCTAAATCGGACAAAATATCATTACTTTCAAGCAATAAACGCTGGAGTTCCTCACTAGACAAACCACGCTAGCAACCCAAAACGCGAACGACCATCCATTTTCTAGCGAACTATGTTTATATTTCTTATTTTTCGCACAGCAAATGACGTCATTTATAATATGGAAAGCCGTTAGTACAATCGTGAAACATAATTATATATTCCTATTGCCATTATGGCGAGTTTATTCGGGATACGCGGCCGGCGAATGGACGCATAACGCGTGGACGAGTTAACTCGGGGATCACGCTGTACAATAGTTAACGTTGGACGAGTTAACTCGGGGATCACGGTAAAGGGGTTAAGATGGCTTGGATGCAAATGACTTTGTGTTAATGCTGTACTAACGCATCTTTTTTTCTTTTATATAGTTTACTGGTCAACTATGGTATGCTTTGAGCATTTTCTTAATATTTTCGCCGGGTGATGTGTAGACTGTAGAGGATGCCAACACCAGCTATATGCATAAAATTTTAGCATAATTTATTCAAATGGAGTTCACAGATGTGTTTTGTTTTTCCATGTTTGGTGTATTTTGTAGTCAAAGTAAATTCTTTAAGTGTTAACTGTCTTTTAGGGGGAAGATGAAGCAATGTTCCAAGAATACAGAAAAGAACTTCGAGTGATTTATAACAATCTTGGAGCGCTGGTATTTACGTTTAATTTGTTTTGCTTACAGTGTGATTGCAAAGCAGATGAGTTAGATTTCATGCAAATTTAATTAATTTTAAAAACATATTAAATGGAATTTAAATGCTAAAGTTGAGAGCAATCTACGTTTCCAATATTGCTTGCTGCACAAAAATTTCAGAATTGAACAGAGAACCCCCATGAACATCAGACATTAAGAGAATGCTTGCTGCTAAGTGCATTGACTATTCATTGTTTTCACATGCTTGCACTTGTAATGCACATTTATATAGCACCTTTACAAGCATTCTCATAGTTGCCGTTGGAGAAAGACAACGTGGCCAGCTGCACCAGTGTAGGTAAACAGCAGCCAAATTTTTCTGTGTGACGCATTGATGATTTTAATACTTCGTTTTGCTTCAGAATATGAAGATTTTGCTATACTTATAGGTACGTTTGCATTGAACTTTTGACGAACACTTTGTGCAATAAGTTATGACGCTGAATTAGGTGAAATGGAAGTAATTTATGAACGAGTGCAGTTCTGCTGTGTTTTCACCTGTTAACGACATGCTGCATTGGTTTCTAACGCATTTTACCACACTATCGTAATTTCGTCATGAAAGGGTTAAGTGTTTCTCATTTCTTATGTTTTCAGGACAGTGAGCTTTTGCTGCGTGTTGTCCGTGAAGTATTTACGCAGACTGTCACTAGATGGCAGATGGCCGAGTTTCAGGACGTTGAAGTTTGCATTACACTGCTGTATCACCTTGCTGAAGCTTTACCAGTGAGTTTGTTCCATCTTAGTTGCACCAATGTTGTGTAAATCACAGCTTTCGATTCTAGAAGCTGCGTTAGTTACTGTTGCCAAGCAAAGTTTTTAATATAAAAAAATTAAAAGAATTATGCAACTTCCTTATTTAAATTTATATAGATTTGTAGAATGTTTCAATTTGAAGTCTTATAGGCATGCAGATAAGCATCTTGGTGAACAAACTTCTATCAATTGATGAGGATATGCAATCTTTTCTAATGGACAGTTGTGTTAATGCAAATAATGATCTGTTTTATGTTGAGCTTCTGTTGAAAGGTTTTACTTAGGCAGTATTGTTTATATTTGTGCACTGGCTGCTACTTTTCTAGAATTTTTTCCTAAAGTTGGCTTTACAATGCATTAAGGTAATTGAATTATTGAGCTTCTTGGATTCATTTGAAATGCAAATGAATTAAGAACACCCTGTTGCCAAAATTATTAGCAGTATTTTTCTGTGAAAGAAATGGCATTGGAGTTCTTGCAGAATTACCTACTAGTCTTGGCCAATATAAATTTTTTATTACTTTGCCATAGCATTAATTGTTGTTGGCATTTTTATATTTTCTCATCTGGGGAATCAGTCAATTGTTACAAGTTAGTTGTTGCTAGCTTTGTGTTGTATTTGCTTGTTTCAAGACATCGAACAGCCAGCATTTCACTGGAGACCCGGCAAAAGTGTCTGCCCTGCATGACATGATGAAACTGGTATGTATGCCTTCTCTGTGAAGGCTGCTAGATGTAATTTCACATACAGTTTAACTTTTTAGGTCGTGTGGATGTTTATTGTTTTTGGATGACTATAGGATAATACAGAGTTAGGCTAATACAGGCTAATGTGGACGCCATAATTAGGCTTTTATTTTGTGTACTTTTTGTCGAGACCACTCATCCCGCTCTACGCACCCATATGCAAATCGCATAATTCCAGTGTACCCTCCCTGCATACGTGATATATGGACCATTTGACAGCCTCTAAAGCTGTATCTCTTCTTGTGTTTCGTGTATTTTTATTGCCTACACTGATCTATCCAAGTGAATAGATGTGTTACAGAACTGTATTTTCGGAGTCATTGTAAGCTCATTCAAAGTTTGGTATTCTAGATGACGTTACAAACTAGAAAGGTGCATTTGTTTTCATTCCTGGCAAACGTCTCAAATGGATCACGTGTGCCAAGTGCACGTTTGTCCAATCAAGAGACACCTGTAGTGACGTGCTAAAGAATGTTTTTATTAGGAACTGCTGTCACACTTGCACATGTGCGTTGTTTATTGCAGCTGTTGACCAGCAACGTCAGCTTTTATCAGCATCCAGCTGTTGCTCTGCAGTTCTTTGAAACCGTTGTTCGATACGACAAGTTCTTTAGCTTGCAGCCACAGCATATTCAAGATGTACTGGTGGGTTTCTTTTGTTTTTTCTATTCGCTCAAACATGGTTAAATAGCAGTGTGACTTTTAAGCAGGAAGTTTGAACTGATCGTGATGAAGTAGAAATTACAGAAATTTGCATAGTGCTTTTGTAGTACTTTTCAAAAGCACTTGTTGTAAACATGATGTTTGTCAATCCCAAAAATTGCTTGGTTGAGGAACTATGATTAACTGCCGAGGAGACAGCTTAGGATATCTTCCACAATGTTCAGGTAGTGTAGCCAAGGGTTTACATGATCAACTTGTTGTGGTATTATTGCTTTCTGTTACTCTTTTCATCACACAATTTATGTCTCATTAATTAGGTCCCTTGTTACCTATATTAATCCAATTTTTTTCAAACTATGACTGTCCTGTCTCCATACTCTGCCACTAATATGAAGAAAGTTGAGGGTTCAGCTTCCCAAAAAGAGTTGTTGGTGTTGCCAATGTGAGCCTTACCCTAATGCTTGCTTTTTTTAAATGTGAGTATCTGGATATATAGCTCATTTGGCCAGCAACACTAAAAAATAACATTTTCACTTACATTAGATTTTTCTCCTCTTCCCTTTCTCATGTCGTGGTCAATAATTGTCAGCCATTAGATTTTTTAGTTTTGCTGATTAAATGTGCTGTTCCCTTGCTACTGCATGACCGAATTGTATAGTGCCCCGACAAAACTTATTGTTATTATTAATATAACCATTGCAGACACTTGGTTTCATATTATTTTACTCTGTGACAGTGTGACTATGAAAGAGTGTGGAGTCATGCTGCTTTTAATCCTTCAAACCTCACCGCATGACAGTGTAAACTCTTGATGTTAATTGCCTTTACCAGAATTCTGAGTATTTTGGTTTCTGTTGTAGATGGCTTTTATGGACAGTCGCGGCCTCTGGAATACATCAGCACACGTGCGCAGCCGGGCTTCATATCTCTTTTCTCGTTTTGTCAAAGGCATTAACAAGTAAGTTGTTACAATACTTGGCTGTTTGTCTTAACAGTACTATGGATCTATTTAAGCGTTAGTGTAACTTTAACTATATTTTATGAGTGTTGTTTTATTTTTGTATTGTTATATTTAAATTTGAGCTGTGCTCATCTAACTCAAGCGACTGAATTTTTAATCTGTTTTTTAGAACCCATTTGCAGCCATATCTGGAAGACATTCTTGAGCGCATGCAAGGATTGCTTGTTTTGAACACTCCTCTTAACGGAATAAAACAACAGTTATCGCCAGAAGACCAGCAGTTTCTATATGAAACAGCCAGTATCTTAATCGTGCAGAGCCAGTTTCCTCCTCAGGTAAGGGATATTGTGTTGCCTTGGATAACCACCTGATCAGCATTTATCATAGCCCGCATCCTTAGTTATATGTTTTCTTTATTACAGATGCTGTTTATTGTTTTTCTTCAGTTATAATCAAGTAGACTGTCCTCTTTAGTACATGTGCTACGTATTAAAGAGTGGAGATTGTCTGCAGGAAGAGATTAATCTAGGCAAAGTATAGAAGATGTCAAGGCGTAAAAATTGATGAATTACTTACATTAAGTTGTAGACTGAATTTTTATTCGACTAGTTATTAACAAAATTATCTTTTGATCGGCCAATCTTTGGATGAAGGATGTTCATGATAACAACAAAGTCCTCAGATAATAAAGGAAATTGTTTGCATTGACCTCATAATAGTGGGATTGAAAGTTTAGCATATTGAACTAAGTAAAAAAGGTAAAGTCCACCATGGGCCGAAGGCCCGTAGGAGAAGGCGCTCATCTCCTTTTCTTAGCCCTGAGTCGGCAATGGACGAATCCCAAGGTCCTGGACACGGGGCTAGTGTTTTCCAGGACTTGCCGTTTACTTCCCAGCTTATGCCGGTACCAAATTATACTGCTTGGTGACAGAGGCACGCGTGCGTAAACAACTTGCCCAAGGTCGTTACCCGGAGTTGAACCGCCCGCTCCGCAAGCGGACGCGTTACCAATCAGCCACCGGGTCGCACTATATTGAACTAACAGAGTTTAATTGTTAATATTAAAGCTTTGTTGCAGATGAGACAATGGTGGTCTTATCCTTGAAAACTGAATTTTTGCTGTTGCAGAAAAAGCAGGAGTTGATGCGTAAGCTACTGATGCCAATCGTTACAAAGTTTGATGAGATGCTGCAGTGTCTGCTGACGGAGGCCGACCCTGCTCGCCAGATGTCCTATGCTGCCTGTCTTTCCCAGGCTATGGGATTTGCCAGGTTAGTACTGGCAGATCTCCAAATGCAGCTCTGCATTGATTCGGAGAAAAAGTATGTTTTCGCTAAAATAAGTTTAGACTCTGTGCACTGAGATGTATGAGAGGTCCTGTTACAGTTGGAGTGTGGTATGAAGAAGTTAAAAATCATGATAAAATATTGGAATGTGGGGGTTAGTTGTCACTGCACTTGGGATTATTTTCCACGGCATACAGATTTATGACAAACTGCACATTTTTCATGGAAGCGTTCTTAGTGCTTCTGGTGGTAAATTTTTGTTTTTCTGTAACTTGAGAGGTTAGGTTTTGTGATTGCAATTTAATAGATGAATAGTTTTCGAAGCTATTTAGTAGCAATGTATAATATATATTTGCATTTCCAGCAAGTTTGTGGATGGCCCCTAAGGCCTTTAACTAGTATTTTATATCAGTGCTTAACAATAAATTATAAGCTGCGTTGCTTTCCAAGTTGCTTTTGGTACACTCTCGTCACCGAAGTGTCAAAGAATTTTTACAAGTCTTTAATGAAATACTTTTGGGAATAGGCTTACAAGGGCACTACATGAATTTTGTCACCTCTTTATTTTCCCCCCATTATTTTGGTCAAATGGTCATGTTTTGCTTTCTTGTATGAATTATTTTGAAATATAATACTACTTGTATACAAGTATGGTTTGCTTTAAAAAGTCCACTAACACACATTGATTTAATTAAATCTTTCAGCCGAACCAGCAAAGGTTTTTCAAATCAACAGACGATTAAACAGAACGGTTGTGTCGAGGTCTACACAGAAACGTTGAGAGTGTTCCTTGGTGCACTTGGTGTCCCTGTTCAACGACCAATTCTCCACCAGGGTGTCCGCCAGTTCCTACACCGCATGGTTGTGTGTCTCGAGGCAGACATTCTTCCGTTTATACCGGTTGCAATGGACAACCTTCTGAAGTATGCGGACATAAAGCAAATGCACGACTTCATACCGTTCATCAATCAAGTCGTCCAGAAGTTCAAGGTGCTTGCAGATCTTAGATGCCTCAAACTGTCCCTTAATTTTAACTGTCCTTTAATAATGATATTATTAATAACAATTGACAATTTCTATGAACAACCATAACATAGCCATGCCATTACAGAGGCACCTCGCATACAAGACCTCTGCCAGACTTTCTCTGGTGTAACTAGGTGATCGCATTGTTTTATACTCGGTCTATTCTTACTCTGCCTTGTGTGTCCTGGTCAATTTCATTTTTTAACTTGGGGGCTTCTATTGCGCTGTGTGGGCTTCCATTGCAAAGTTTGCAGAATTTGATATGATGAATAGTTGGATTTGATATCAATGAGAGTGTGCAATTCGGTGCATTTTCCTTTCTTGGCTATAATTATGACAAGAAAATCTAAGATGCAGATGTTACAACGCTAATATTTCGATTTTGTGATGACTTTGATTTAAGTAGTTTTTCTTGCCGAAACATGTGATTATATATAGAGCTATTGTGAATATGAGCCATTGTTCAGATGTCAAGTTGTGACACTGTAAGAAATAATTGAAGCAGCTCTAGTTGCTGGAAAGCAGGCTGGCTTAGATGTCCTGGGAGGCCTTTACATTGTGTCATAAATTTTCGGAAAACGAAATGTGAAAATATTTTGTAGGCTGACATTATTCCATTCCTTCAACAAGTGTTCATGCCAATCGTATCGAAGATTTTCGAAGTCCTTGCAGTGAATGTCGACGAAAGAGATCAGGTGACACAGGGCGACCGGAAAATGTTGCATCGTGGCTACTTTGCGTTCATCAGCACATTGGTCGCCAACAACGTTGCTCAAGTTCTTAGTAATCAGAGTAGGTTGATATGCACCATAACATTTCTATTTCATGTTGAATTTCTATTGAATTGTGTATAATTCATTTATGTATCATAAGTTTGATTTGCAAAATGGTTTTACAGAAATAAAAAACACTGGATGTTGGGCAGTGGCCTTTAAAAAATGCTGCATTTTAATGTCATGCATTTTTATTGTGTATATGTAGTCATGTTCAGGCACTTGAACAAAGCAGCCGCATGATGAACATGTAGAGTATGTAAGAAAATGCCAGGAAGAATAACTGGCGTTTGAAATCAGGCCCATGTTAGCACTTCATTTTTTTACTACTTGATTCTGTGTTGCTCTGTATTATCAAGACTTTTTCAAGAGTTGTATATATGGTAAACTGCAAACAAGCCATTTCAGTGGCAAATACTGTGTCACTAGAACAGTTGGTAGTACTAAGAACAGTTAAGTAGTACTAAGAAGAGTTTACATTTGTGGGCAGTGTTGGAATGTGAAGTATGGGATATGCAGATGGTAAATGAAATCTGGTAATTTTGTACAAATTTTGCGCAGAATTTATATCTATACCTGTGAATACTAAGTGTTGTTGACATCAGTTGTTTAGGCTACTGTGATTAGCTGTTGTAGTTAGTTTCCTGAGAAGCAGAACCATATCAAATTACAATTTTTTAGTGTGTGGTTTTTACTGGAGGATTTTTTATAGAATATATTGAACCTCAAGAACAAAGCTACTATACGTGTGAGATTTGGTCACTTCATAACTTTCTGCTTTGTCTTTAAATTTGGAACTCTGTTGCTAACTTCTGCCATTATTACTGATTGATGTAGGTCCTCAGCATCTTCATCAAGTTCTGATGACAATTGTCCAAGGAGCTGTGGACATTCCAGATCCCACCAGCCAAAAGACTTGTTTCAGTATACTCAAAAAACTTGTTGAACTCTGGGGTAAGAAACTTCCAGCTGCGTTTTGTAACTATGCCACTAGGTCCTAGTTGATTATACCAGGGCCAGAGGACCTAGTATAATAATATTGGTTCAATAAAATAGCTGTCCGAAATAAGTGAAAACGTCAAGAAAAACTCATCGCGCCTCTTGGCCAAGTAGGGAAGGCATGTGATGAAGCCATACAGGCTTCGAGCACTTGCTGAACAGGGAGAAGATTACTTGCTGAACAGGGAGAAGATGATGGACTAATTTGTTGACTTCTGATTTCAAAAGGAAGACTGTTCCAGGATGCACGGCAACAATAGCAAACGTTAGTGAGGTTAGGGTTTTCTTGTGTTGGTTTAAAGTGTGTTATATGGCGTGCATTTTAATTTGACCTGAAATTAGATTTTAAAAATGCAGCTCTACAAATGTTTCATTGTAAAGGAAGACAAGGTGTTAATATACACTGGATATGGGCATTTGTGCACTACACTAGTTGTGTTGCCTGAACATTTTTAGTGCTAGAAGTTTAATAAATGTGCTTATTTTGATCTCTTCTTAACCCTTTGTGTGCTACAAACAAATTACAACAAATTAGAAAACTTCTTTCACAGGCCACAGTGGCAGAAGCATTTTCAACATTATAACACCTGTTCAAACCTGTTCAATTTATAAATTCCTTTAATTTGAATATTTAATTTGAATGTTCTCCATTTCTATTCCAATCTGCTGGTGATTGGCTTTTTGCAGTAATTAATTATCAGTCTTTGTTGCTTTCTTTAGGTGATAAGAATGGACTGAATGGTTTTGAGGATTTTATGTTCAAGAATATCGTTCCGGCTTGCTTTATTGCTCCGATGAAGCCTTCCTTTGATCTGTCGGATGGACAGACTGTCTGTGTAAGTTCACTGTTGCAATAGTTCACAGATGCAATAGTTCACAGTTGCATTAGTTCACAGTTGCATTAATTAGTTCATAGTTGCAATATAGTTCGTTTTTTTGCAAAAGTTCACAGTGGCAATGGTTCACAGTTGCATTAATTCACAGTTGCAATAGGTCCCTTTGCAATGGTTCACTGTTGCAATATAGTTTACAGTTGTAATATAGTTCAGGTTTTTTGCAATAGTTCACAGTGGCGATGCGTTGTTTGCTTACATTTTTTCTTTTGAACTAGCAATTCATTCATTGATTCATTATGAGGATTTATGTAACACCCTTCAAGGTTACTACTCAGGAGCACTCCCAACCCAGCCTCGGCTAAAGTGAAGTTTTAGGATTGGGATAGAAGATGTCAGAGTGGAACCATGGCAGCAGACGTAGGCATGGAGGTGTTTGCCCATTCCAAGAAGTTTGCCCTTTGCAGAAATGCAAAGAGAACAGCAGGTCTTTATATCCTGTGTGGATTGGCAAAACTCCCTGAGATCAATGATTAATGACAGTCGGGTGGAGTGATGGCTGAACGGTAATAAATAAAGGCATGAGTCGTTATTTGCACCTTCCTCTTGATCATTGCACTCAGCCATGGTTGGATTACCTTCCTCCCTAACTAAGGGCTAAACTAATAATTACTTGTCTTTCCTTATCAGTCTCTTTTTCTTTGAAGGTATAGCTTTTCTCCTGGAGTTTACACACTGAGACGACCCTTGAATTCTGCAAGAGATGCAATTTAAATCGATAGATACGATAGAGTAAAAACAGCAAGATTATGTCGGTTTCATATATGCTAGCCCAGTGAGGTTGACTCAACCTTCCATTCCATAGAGGGGGCGATGGTAGAATGTGCAACAGTTTGGAGATCGTTGCCTAACTGTCGTGCAGATCTAAAATCGACTTTTGTGTTGCTTGTTATCGTGTGTTCCTACAATTTCATGTTATCATTCTGCAGTTTGTCAGTTTGAACTGAAAATAATATATATATTATTGTTATTTTTACTGTTGTTATGGAGTTATTGTTACTATATTAGGATTATTTTTTAATGGCAATAGCTGTTGATAGCAATGATACTAGCAATTTATTAGAGATAGCAATGATGTCTTAGTTAATGATACTGACACATTATTGGCTTATCTGTATTAACTGCAGTAGTATAATTAGAAAGAAAAGTGATAATAATAATAAATATTGGAAGAAATTTACCTTGGTTAATATCGTTGTTTACGTCCTGACGAGGTTTTAATAGCAGTTGTTTGTTTTATTTCCGTAGGTTCTTAATGAATGTGCTGCTTGTCTGAAAACAATGCATGACAAACGAGTAAGTGCGTTCATTTTTGGTAGAATGTTTGTGTTGCACACCTTAGTGACAAACTTCAGTTAGGGTGTAAGCTTAAATTGCAGTTCGATTGTGAAATATAATGATGTTTGTCAAAGTAGCTAGTTGGTTGAGTCCTTGCTATGGATGTTTTTATCGATATGGTTATTTATCTAGATTTGCTTAGAAACCTCAAAATGTTAGTTGCTACAAGTCTTTACAAACTCATTTTGATAAATAAGTTTTATGGTTTGTGTACAGTTTCTTCTTGGTATGCATAAAGTGAATTTAAATTTCTTAGATTTGTCTCGTGTTTGTTCATCTCTAGTCTGAATAATAATAATAATAATAATGACCTTCTGACTTTGATGAATAGGGTCCATTCCAGACAAATCTGATTTTATCATGAGTGTTGAAATCCCCGAGGGATAAAAAAATAAATTAAATAATAATAATAATAATAGCAATGACAATTTATATGGTGCCATTGGTTGTGTTATGAGCAATCCTTCCTGCAGTTCTTGGTGATGCCGATATTTATTTGTCTATCCATCGGTTGCACTGCGGTTTAGTTCCTGTCTGTGACATCATAGCTCTATGTCTGCAAGACTTCCATCACTGTGCTCTGCATAATTTCCTCTTCCCATCAATGTTTCTTAGTATATAACTGCAGAATCTTCTACTTCTGAAGTGTGGGTCATTCTTGAGCTGCATTTCAAACGTGTCATTATCAGAAATTGTTAACAGTTCAAATAGCCAGTTTTCTAAGTGATTAATTTCCAAAATTATTAGTTTTCTAAGTATTTTGTTAGATATGATTTACTTTTTCGCTGTCAGAACTGACCAGTGTGAATGTGATTTTAGGGTGATGAATTCATTCAGTTTATTCAGAACGACTATCTGCCCACCGTCAATATATCGCCTCCTGTTGCACGGGTTTGTGATTTTCTTACCACAACAACCTATTATTAATCTGAAAGAAATACTTTCCTTCTGTAAAGATACTATTATTGAATACTATTAGCATCAACAATGCCGAAAGCTAAAATAAAGTTTGAGATGTACTAAATTTTGTTTCCTTGGGTATTCACATGATACCGATATGTTAAAAGTTATTCGCATGGATTTCAAATTAATTTCGCTGTGTGGTGAGAAATTAAGGAACGAAGATGTAGCGAAGTTAAAGCTTGCATACCGACCAGTATATTGAAGATTTAGAAAAATCTTGAGGGATGAACGACTTGCAAACATAGCACAGGGTTGCAACTTTTTTTATCTGAAATCTATGAACTGGCAGATTCCTGATTATTTTTACAAATTTGAGTTAATCTCAGTTAATATATGTATGGTGAAATGATTAAGTTGATTATTTCACTTTAAATAATGTTGCTTAGAACTATTGCTTTATATAGATGGTTTATGTTTTGTTTTTCCAGGAAATGTGCCAGACATTGCAGACCAACGGAAAATTGTTTCAGTCGTATTTTAAGGTAAATGTTTCATCTTTTATTGCAAAATGCCAGCTTAGACTAAACTTTTCACTTTGTTGGGTGGAAACAACAGGATTGAGAGATCGCTAATTTCACTTCTACTCCGCTTGCTAATTTTCACTTGCACGTGAAATTGAACTCTAGCTATCCTAGATATACTGACTGTGCCACTGATTGCCAACGTAGTGCCCTTCTGTCTCGTTGGCCTGACCACACTGGATTCAGACCTGGAAAGGACAAAACAGCATCGGTATTGCGGACATGATTTCGTGTGGCACTGGGAAATTTAGAAGAATTTTGCATTGCAGACCTATGCACTAACTCTGCTATTATTTAAATTCTGTTCTTTTATTTTCTTTCAGGCATTTATTACACAGGCTAGATCTTGACGAAAACCTTTACCTCGTGGATGAGCAAGTTTTGAACTGAAGAATATGCTGTGCCATTTGCTGTTTTACTTGACAATGTTTTCAATTTGCTAGAGACTTTGATGAAGTGTCAATTCTGAATGCTGCTATCACTTCTGACTGACTGATTAATTTTACATCAAATAGCAAATGAATTTTTTCAGTCCTGAAATATGTACTACCATAGTTTATCATACTGAATGATTTGCATTTCGTGTGGCAATGGATCCATTCATGTAAAGATTGTCCTGCTTGGAATAAGATTTCCCTTTTCTGCAAAGTGCTGAAGAAGTAATGGATGGTATTTAATTTTTATTTAGATTGTTCTAACAGTTGCGCCAGTACTTAGCATGGTTTTAGCAATAATAATAATAATAATATTTTTTCTTTAATTCAATGCCTGCAAATGCACTGCGCTTTACATTTACAAGTTATGCAGTAATCTTAATTAAACTTAACTACCAACTGAACAGACAGGTTTGCAATTACAATGGCGCTAATAGCAGCCTACAAAGCATGTCCGCCCAACGGTGGCTCGCACCTGCTACCTCTCGCACTCTACGCCAGCGTGTTATCCATTGCGCTACCGCCCCCCCAACATTAGTACCAATGGTAATTCTGCACTTGTCTGTTGATGTCGACTTTTGTTGATCTGTACAGTGTACAATTTCCAAAATCATCGATGTGGGTTAATTTCTGACTCTTTACAGAGATTTTGCATTTGAAATCTTGAGCTGTTAAGATTCTTGATAGGTTATTCATTGATGCTTAATGGAATTCAGAGTTTTTAGGTTTCGGTACCAAAATTTAAAGTGTTAAATCTGTGTTAAAGGTTGTTATGAATTCAGTTATTTTTTTATTATCTCAGTTGGACTTCTCTGTTTCAACTGCTCTGTTAAGTAAATTTTATTCTTACCAACAGTCGTTCTAGGTAAGAACTAAAGGGTTCAGACAGTTTAAGATAAAGACAACAGATCTGGTTATTAGAAAATCTATGCATGTGTCACGCTTTACACCGTTGCATATCAGCTGCTACATGCTTACGAAACAGACGTAAAAGTCGTTCTTGGGTATAAAACCTCATTCATATTTATTATTCAGCTAGTCACGATGTTACGTCTGTAATAACTGAGTTCATTTTTGACTGGAGACGGAAAAAGTGAACGTCATTGTTGACTGGAGACGGAAAAGTGAACGGAACGTTGCTGTAAATAAGATATTTGCTTGAATGTGTGGAAATGCTTGTTACGTGAGAGATTGTTTGAAATATTTAGAGATTTAAGTAATTCTGCCTGACGTTTCTACTCACAAGAGCGTGGAGCCGGGTTTTGTTGTGAAATTCTGTTTGAGCATGTTTTTTGGTTGATGCCAATCGTGTGAAGTTTCGTTAACCCTAAATAACGACCAGCTACATATGTTTCAATGCATTTTAGTACGCAAAGGGTTAATTGGCTGACCTGCTGCATCAAATGCAATGTAATGCTTGTCTTTGAGTTTAAAATGTATATTTGTACAAGTTTAGTAACCTTCGTTTTCGTTAATGACCGTACCAAACTAAACCTTGACTTTGAGTGAAGTGAAAGCGTAAATTTATTCTGTAGCAACATTGCCATGTTGCTGTGTCCTTAAGGCAAGCAGTGGCATCAAACCCTGCCTGGAATAGGAGAAGAAAACCACATTCTCGCCAATTGTAATCATTTTCGTATAGCAGGCCATTATATTATCTGAAATTAACAGCCGCTAGTTTATTTCGAAAACATTAATCCCCAATTCGGGCAACTGTAGGACCATTCCATCAAATGGTGCGCCACCCCCTCCCCACTTCCAAAATTTCTGTGTCCGTCCTTGGGTCGAAAAATGATTTTTTGCATACGTAATGTATGGTTGGCCCTAATGGTGTGGTGATAGCTACAGTTGAGCATCGTTGTTTTCCCGCATGATTGTTTTTTAATTGGTTTATTTTCCTGATGCTACAGCGAAATTATTTATTCACAGTCATCGGTCATGATTGAATTAAAATGATTTACAAGAAACTTGCATGCTGTGATAAGTAAGATAAGTTTTAAATTTAGTATCGTTCTGTTGATATTGGAAGGTTAAAGCAACCTTTGACGGCATTGTCATCACACACCTGTAAGCGTTAAACGACCTTCCTGTTACAGTTCACGTCTAAACCCTATCTTATTTTAAACAATGGGGTTCCTACTACAATTGTTGCTAGGAATCCAGAAAGCATTGCTTTTGATTTGAAGTTGATTAGCATGATCTAGTTGTTTTGGAGAACGATGTTGAATTGTTTTGGACTGGTCATTTTCTGAATAAAGCAATCCCTGATGGCTATTTTCGTAACCAGTTTTCCTGTTGCTTTTGTTTGTGACTTTATTAATTACTTGATATGCGTTCTGATATGCTTGTTCTGACACTAAATTCTCTTGTAGCACTTGTAGTCTTCATCACTTTTGATCCGTCTCCCCATGGGTTTTATCATGGGCGGAGTTTGGTTTCCGTTCTTGGAGGGGCTAAATTTGTTGGTGCTGAGACTCGGTCCAGGACTAGCGGTGCCGACTGATATGTTGACAAGTAGCCTGTCTTTTGACGATGTAGGCTATCTGCAATTATTAAGAAATATTTTGAGCAGGTTGTTTATCCTAATTGGGCTGACACTAAATTTGTTACATTCATAGGCATAGGGGACATTTCGAAAGTTGGGGGCAAAAATCTAATTTTTGCCCGAAAAATCTAATTTTTGCCCGAAAAATCTGATGACCTTTTTTTAGTCATCCACCCAAAATCTTAGGATTTTCTCGTACGAAAAATCTGATGCCCTTTTTTTTAGTCATTTCGTGTAAATCGTCTGAAAATTTAGCTTTTTACCTCTGTGTGCCCGAAAAAAATCCGCCTGTACCTGTTTGCCCTGAAAAAATTTCCGAAATTTTTTCACCCTCCGTGCCTCTTTTGCCCGAAAAACACATTTGCCAGAAATTTGGGGGGCATTTGCCCCCTCTGGACCGACTACGCTTTTGGTTAAATTATAATAGGGCTATATATGCGGTTATGTAGCCTACATGGATAGTTTAACTGGTAGACCTTGTGGCACATCGAGTGACTGTGTCCCGGAATGCAAAAATCAAAGTTGGCAGCCCTACACGTGATAGATACGCGCACACACCCACACACACACATATATATATATATATCCTAGAACGTTTGAGCAAATAGCGCTGTGTTGATTGCAAAGGCGCACTAAAAATGGAACCGACCTCAGCGACCTGTAATGGCTTTGTGTATACGCAGTAAATTGAGATGGCATTGTGTTGCTCAGGAAGAAATAAAATTGCAGCGCAGTGTATCTGACCAAAGTCGATCTAGGCCTATATCGGTTTGCTGTCTTCCGTGGCAGAGAATTTAATTATTATTAAAGCGGAAAGCCTGTGTCACGAAATAGAGTATCCCCCGTATTAATTGTATCCCCCCAAAATTAAAAAAGTCGAAAAAACCGCTTCCGCATGGAGTTTTTTGGCAAATTAATTTTTATCTGCTTTGTTTTGAACAATGACACTAACAGGTATGTTTATTCCGACTAGATAATTTGTTTTGCCCTATTTTTAGAGCACTTAAAACATTTAAAACACTTAAGAACACTCAGAGTCACTAAATAAATTCGAGTTGCTTTTATCTGAGCATTGACTAGCGACACTTAAAACAATTAGAGTCACTTTAAATTTTGATTACAGCATAAATATTTTGATTATGCGCATTTTTCAAAAAAGGGGATAGAATGGTTTATCCCCCCGGATAGTATAGACCGGTTAATTCCATCCGGGGGGATAGATTAATTCATCCCCCCGGATAGCTTTCAGGGGGATACTCCGTTTCATGACACCTGCTCTTCAAGCAGGTCAGATACTGCAATGCATATTAAATTCTGCCTTCGATATATATATATATATATATATATATATGTGTGTGTGTGTGTGTGTGTGTGTGTTATATAACACGTACGCAGTTAGGCCTATGCACAGTAGCGGCACCATAGGGGGCTAGAGGGCTTAAGCCCCCTAAAAAACCATACGGTTTCTTTTACATGTAAAGATGAAATATTTTCAAGATAACGCTCCCCATTTCGACCAAATGACTAAAAAAGGTACGAAATTTTTGCGAATAAAAATGGAAACATTTCCTCCGCCTACCTATGCGCATTTATTTTGCATAGGCCTACGTAGGCTAGGCCTACATTTTGCGGAGACCCCACCGGGTACGTACCGCGTAGGCCTGCTCGAATCGCCTAAATCCGGCCGTGATCCACTCCTCCATGCATGCATAATAATTATAGCCTATGGACAGCAGGGCTTTTTTAACGTGCAGTTCTACACAAAATGTGCAGTTGTAAAGGCATATTTGGAGTTGCAAAAGTAGGCCTAGTTGTAGTGTGCAGTGGAAATCATTAGAAAAAGGTAGCCTAATTGTAGGCCGGTTTACCACGGAAAAAGAAGGACATGTGCAGTGAAAAATTAGCAGGAAGGTGGGAAAAAAGGTCATCAGCAGCAGTGGCGGCGCCAGCTATAAAATTTCGGCAGGTCGCCTCAGGGTCATGGAAGATATTTGGAAGGTCGAAGAAAGTGATGATTGAATTTGAAGCCTGGCCCGCCGTAGGGCGTGCGGGACCCAATGCAGCAATAAGCGATGAGCAGGTTCCCCAGAAAAAGTTGATTTTAGTTTTTTTCCTGCCAATACGGTATTGGCAATAGGCCTATCATGTGCTGGTCTACAAAAATAGAGCATATTCGAAATAAAACTGATTAATGAACACAAGATGTAAATCAGGTTCTTAACACGAAGGCTACTAGCATTTGCTGCGAAAGCAATAGGCCCTACTAATTAGGCTATTGTGTTTCACTTTATTATCTGAATAGGCTACCTAGACTAGCCTAGATTATCTGACATCTCTTTTGAACTCGATATAGGCTAGTGCCTACATGGATGGATTGAAACGACAGACAACTCCTCCAACTATATTATAGGGCCTATAGATGTCCGGGAAACTGCAAAGCAACGGCTGTGTGGGTTCGTCGGTTGGCGAAATTTAGAAATGTCCGGTGGACCAAATTAACGTCCGCAGTATCTTTCGAAGGCATTCCAAGAACATCATCCACATCATTGTCTCTCAAGTCTTCTGCGTTTTCAACATGTAGCCTACACAACAATCGTCGTTTTATATAAAGTAGGCCTAGGCCTGGTTCCCTAACATAATCGCCTAAAACTCCACCGATTTTGGCATCAGTCACACGTTCTGCTTAATCAACTTTCCACCCAATTTATTTCCAAAGAAATTCTCAATGTTGCAGAGTCACATTGTTATTTACATACCTATTTCCATGTGTATATATATATATATATATGATATTATATTTCAAAAATCAGTGATGCCACATATAGTATATTACAGATATACTATATGTGGTGATGCTAGTTTCGCGAAGTAGGCCTAACGGACGACCGACTATAGATCTAGTTTCTTTCAAGCAGAGCCGTATATTTGCTTTCAAGTTTTCTACAAATCTCTGACGTAACCATCGATATAGATATCGATGGACGTAACGGCGGCAATCCGGGAAAAAATTAAAGTTTAAAACATAGACTTATATTGACCTAGCCTACTAGATAGGAGCAGACGTAAAAGTCAGTTAGATATGATAATTGCATTACAACAATAGTGAACTTCTGGGCGATGAAAATTTTGATTTTTCATTTCAGACTCTTAAATAAATGTAAAGAAGATATTAAAAATTCCAAAGTTTTTTTTGGCAGGTCATTAGGCAGGTCGGGAGCAAAATGACCTGCCCGCGACCTGCCGTAGCGCCGCCACTGATCAGCAGGTTTTTCCTCGCCGACTTGCGACATTTCTTTGCAAAATTTTCAGAAACGACAAGAAATTTTCGCCAAACAAAGCCGCTCTTAGAAGCTGCCAAAATGACTACAAGACCCTATAGTAAAATATTTTTAGCTTAAATTTCTATTCTTTTAGCTTCCGTGGTTTAATATTTATTTAGCTTTTGCAGAGCGCGTCCAGCCAATGAACAGCAGCCTCATCAGCCACATGCAAGGCGGTTAATGAGGCTGCTGTTCAGTGGCTAATGGTCTTTGTTACTACACAGTGGTTTAATTAAACTATAAGCATATACCTTGTATTACTGCAGTCTGTGGGTTCATGGGGAGGGCTTAATTAATCCCCCTATATAGGATATATCATATATATATATATATATCCTCTGATAAACTCCGCCAATGTCTGATTATTCAACGACTATAGACTGCAGAATGTTATTACAATCGATGACCTTTTGCAGTGGCCAAAGAACAGTGCCATTCCTGTCTGAGACCATCCTTGCTGAGATAATTACGACATGTCTACTCGAGCATTCAGCTCTCTTATGCAGTAGCCTATGGGGCGTTTCACGCAATTATTTGCATCTGCAATAAACCTTTTTCATAGCTGCAATAGGCCTACTGCGCGCTCTATCATGTGAGACCAGAAATTGAGCGTATAGTCAGGCAGCGCTGCACGAGTCTTAAAATTGCTAGGCATCGCTTGAAAATTACGTCCATTTTCGAGACACAGGCTTAACTCCGCCACTGGTTGCACTCTGCCACTGCCAGTCCCAAGCCTGGATAGGCTAAAGGAGGAGGGCGTCGCTATAATGGTCTTTATTACCACACAGTGACGTTAAACTGCAAACACCACAACCACCAGACACAGGCTTCATGCGTGAGCAAGCTGCCCGACAGACTGCTTTAATCCCAGAAGATTAATCATTATTGGTGCACTGGGGCGCAGTTTTAAATTAAATTAAATGTTGGCCAATCGTGCAGTTTAATACGGCTCTTCTGCTGGTCGATCGTCAGTCGTCACGAGATCCGACTCCTCCTCCCACCCGCCCGTGGGTCAGCATTAGTAGCCGGTCGGCCGCAGCGTTGCCACTCTGTGAAAAAATGAAAGACCCTAGTTTGAAGGGCAAAAAACCCAGTTCAGGTTTCTTTAAAAAAAATTGAAACATTGAAGGTATCATTCCCAAGTTCGGATAAAAAAAACCCAAGATCTTGTGAAAAATCCAAGCAGTGGCAACGCTGGTCGGCCGACTGACCGACCGACCGCCAGCAAGGGGATATTTTATCACGGGTAGCGTTTTCCAAGAATTCCGCAGATTATCGATCGGCTTTCGGTCTGGAGCGTCGTTCTTTGAAGATTTTAACACTAGGAAATAATTCTAATTATGCACATGTTCTGCCAACCGCCCTCTGCCATACATCCCCACTCTCCCCCTCCTCCTTCTCTCCACCCAATGATGGGCTAACAACTCGAGACGATGGGGTTCGTCGTGGTCGGCCATTAATCGACCGATCGGCCATCCTCGTCGTCTTCGTCGTCCTCCTCCTTCTCCTCCTAGCCATCGGATTATAGGCCGATTATTAATTACTGGACGAGGACAGGGCTTCCTACTTATTCATCTAAATTCATCGCTGCCGCTTGCTTGCTTTGTCAGTCGGTCGGAACTCGGTCGGACTATACGTACGCGGAAGATTATGATCGCATTCCCATGAAGAGGAGGAGGAGAGGAGAGGAGAGGCTGACTACGGTGATTATCGATTTTGGTCGTTTGTCGTCGCTTGATGCACTTATTCTGTCTTATTCCTTCCTTCGTTCGTGCGTTCATTCGCTCAGTCATTCATTCTCGCTTTCGTCCGCCGTCATTCGTCTATGGTTCTTATTCGTCCGCTACCGCTGCAAGCGTTGCCCGCGCCACCGCCGCTGCTTCTGTTGGATTATGCGCGCGTGTGTGTGCTGCCATTTCGGATGCCTGTGATCAGCGTACGTATGTATGTATAATTATGTTTATTATGACCCACGCCATGTGCGAACGCGGTGCGTTTTCGATGCATACACCGATGTTCGTTAGCGTTCGGGTTTCTTAGTATCGCCCTGGTAGGTCTAATTATCCTGATTATGCGCCAATCAGACGATTCTTTTTCTCTGTTCGTCTGAGTTGGTTGGTCAGCGCTGCGTTCCGTTTAATTGGACAATGCGCGGTCGTCGGTTGCTTTCTGTTGGGCAACGTATTATGTCTACTGCTTGAGGCTTATAGATAGTCGTCTATTATACCTTGGCGATCAGAGTTGTTATAGATACATGACTTCGATCGGGTTTCAGAGTAAACATGAGCCGTAAATTCAGGTAGAAACAACAGAGCTAGTATTTCTGGGATTGTGAAACTGTGCTTTGGATTAAGCAGTATTGACACGCAGTCTGCTTTTCTGTAAGTAGCTTATAATCGGCAAGTGGACTGATGATGTCTGTCTGTGTCTGTTTGTCTGAGTCTATCTGTCTTTGTTTATCTGTTTGAGTCTGTCTGTCTGGATCTATGTGGCTGCTAGCCTTTGTTGGAGCTGCAGGTTGTTTTGCATGGTTAATATGATTATACCTTACCATTCATTATCTCTTAAAAATTACTTTCATTATCTAGTTGAAACGTAAAAAACTTGAATTGATTTTTCCTGCTAGGCTACACCAAGGTGCATTAAATCTGCTTTAGGTGTTGGCTGGTTAAGTTCAAGTGTCACTATTGATGCTTTTACCTGCGATTTTATAGTCTGTGCATTTGGTAGATTATAGTTAATACCAGGTAGGCCTACAATTCTTTTAGTCAGATCACTCAGATGATGAATGTCAGATGATGATTATTAGTTATTACCATTATGTGCTTGTATGTTAATAAAAATTATTATTTAGAAAGAACTGTCTTTAATATATATTTTCTCCATCGTAAGAGAAATTTCTGTATTAATCTGTAAGATGAAGAAGAAATATTTTTGCAATGTTCACATCTCTTAATAATGCATTTTTGCCAAATGAGTGAGAATGATTACGTGAATGATTGTTTGTATACGTAACTATGTTTGTGTGCTTGTATATAGTAATAGCTCTCAGGTATAGTTACGACAAAGCATATAAATAATGAAAGACTTACGTCTGCTACATTTCATGCTGTAATGATGGGCTTCAGTGGTTTCACAGTTGGTCTTAGTACATATACTTTGTCATTGAAGTGTAGCCAGATGTATTTCATGCAGCAATGGCACGAGCACAGTTAAATTGAGCACTGAACTTAACTTCTTGGTGCCTGCTTCTGGACTGCATATTACACCTTGGTCATTAAAATCCTTGATTAGAACTTCAGTTTGTAACTGGTTGCTTGCAATTAGCTTTATTGATTATTTAAGAGATAAAACCATGCTAACACTGTGCAGTTCATTAGAATAAGATTTTTTTCTGTCTTCTCATAAAGTCCTTAATCATTCGGCAATTAGTCATCATGAATTGTTTGTGAGATTCTGCACAGTTTATGCAATGTCTATACACGTTCTAAAATGCACTATAATCTATTCAAATATCCAAATTCTTTTGTGTTTGTAATACGTACCGGTACTCAATTGCCTACTTTAATCTTACATTCACCCTGTTATCGTTATTGCCATTGTAATCGGATATTTGTATAGCACCTGCAGACTTGAGAAAACCTGCACAAGAAAATTTGTGGGGTTCGTTGGGGTAGTGGATATGTTCATTGCATTGCAGCCGAAAGGTTGCAGGTTCGAACCCACCTCAAGCCGCCCCATGGAGACCTTGAGCAAGTCCTTCACTTGCAATTGCTCAGCGCTTCGGCGTGAAACTCCGATTCAGTGTACGCGCTGTAGACGGGAGCACTTCTGAGTAGGATCTGGAAGGGGGCGCTATAACAAGTGCACATACAAGCAAGCCTGAACAGTCCTAAATGTCATCATGAAGTGAAAAACTGAGCCATTGATGCATCCATCAGACTGCAAACATGGCCGAAATATAACTAGAGGCAACAGCAGCAGCAGCAGCAGCAGCAGCAGCAGCAGCAGCAGCAGGTGTGCGTAGGAACACAGAACCCAACGAACAGAAATTCCTGCCAGAGTTGACGGATGGCAGTGAGTTCAGAGTTCCTGATGCACGTAGAATCAAGGACGAGGAGGAACATCGATAGCTAGCAGCAGCGCCACTGCAGTGTGATCCATGACCCACTGCTGTCTGTCACACACACCATCCAGCGGTGGTGCATCTGGCACAGATGGAAGAATGATGCGGTGGCATGTGGAAATCCATCTGATGACCAGATACTTATTCATTCATTCATCCATCCATTCATTCATTCATCCATTCATTCATTCATTCTTTCATTCATTTATTCCTTCATTCATTCATTCTTTTATTCATTCATTCGTCCATTCATTCATGCATTCATTCATTCATTCACTCATTCACTTATTCATTCATTTATTTATTCATTCATTCACTCATTCACTTATTCATTCATTTATTCATTCATTCAATTATTGATTCATTCATTCACTCACTCATTCACTTGCTCATTCATTCATTCATTCATTGAATGAATTTGTATAGCGCCTCTTCATGGGACTACTCAGAGGCGCTCCCAACATCAGCATGGCCAATAACAACTGGTTTAAGATGAGGGAGGAATGCCTGAGAAGGAGTTCTTAAAAGGGAGTGAGGCGTCAAGGTGGGGAGGCTATTCCAGGTCAATGTTTGTTTTTGTTTGTTTGTATGTGCACTTGTTATAGCGCCCCTTCAAGCTCTCTCTCCACTTAGAGGCGCTCCCGAATGCAGCACGGTCACTGCATTGGAGTTTCATGCCGTAGCGCTGAGCAATTGTGAGTGAAGGACTTGCCCAAGGTCCTTACGTAGCGAGGTGGATTCGAATCCCGAACCTTCCGGCTTCAAGGCAACGATGCCACCACTACACCACCGGGCCCCACAATGGTCCTACCACTTGTATGCGGTACAAATTATATGATGAAAAGTGTTTCTCAAATTTAATTCAGCGTTTCAACGTGGCCTTATGTTACGATATGACCTATTTATTTGGAGTTCTAGGCTGAAACTCGGATATCAGATTGTCTAGATTCTCAAGTTGTCTTACAATTTGTTCCACTTTTCTGCTAAGCTCCTTAAACAGCTCTAGTCTTCATGTCTGTCATCTCTGTGTAACAGTTTCGGATTTTACTTGTGATGGAATGCGACACCATGTCTTATAATGTGACATTCATCCTTCCATTTATTCTGTTGGTTTATATATATAGCACCCTTTGAAGAAACCTACTCAGAGGCACTCGCACGACAGACATAGCTAAGAAAAGACTTGAGTGATTTTTAAACAGAGATTGATTAGTCAGAGGTGGTATATAGACAGGCGGTCATTTGAAATGGTGGATATAGTACCAGTAGTTGGTTCAGTTTAATGACACTGTGGGATAACATTAAAGTTGCCCTCCTCCTTTATCCAGCCTTGGGACTGGCACTACATGTCAGAGCGCAAACAGTGGTGGAGTTACAGATCATGGCCGAGTCAAGATGGCATGGCCCGCAGCCAAGAATTTTTAACAGAACTGTTTCTTTTCAAATCATTTCAGGGACTGGAGTTTAATGCCTGCGATTGATGGTGCAGCCTAGTTTGCGAAAGGACGCTGACGACAATGATGACGTTTGCCTTTATTCAACGATCATCTGAGCCGTGACGATAGCAGACGATCAACACTTCATCTTCCCGCTCTTTTCTACCGCTACTGTGGTGATGGATTACGGACGCTGGTTCCCTGCTGTTCATATTCTCAGGATTATTCTTGTGCTGCATGGACTACTGGTTCCGGCGAACAATGCGGAATTCAATTTGCCGCTGCTGGCGTAAGTTTGAATTGCTTTTGTTTTTAAAAAACACTCTGGAACCTGGTTTTCAATTAATCTTTTTATGTTCAAGTCTGTCTTGATCTATGCTTCAATTAACCAGTGGCGTAGCCAGTAATTTATTAGGGGGGTATTTAGGGGTTTTATGGCTTGGCCGGATGCCCTTTCTGACACCAACCCAACAGTATTAAAGTAAATAAAAAGGAATAATGTAACAAAGGGAATAAAGTAAGAAAAACAATTGTTACTGCAAGTAATTGTTTTGGTTTTTCTCATTTAAGTGGATAAATAACCTTTAAATTTTTTTCCCCCTTGGCCAATGGGTGGTTTTAACCCCCGAAACTCCTCTGTCTACGCCACTGCAATTAACCAGCATGCATAAACTTTCCATGCAGTATCAGGGTTCCCTAGTTTTGAATAAACTATATAGACATCCAAAATGCTCCCAGTCTATCACAATTCAAAGGACTTGTCCATGCCCACGCATTAAACACACTAAATTTATGATACCAGGTCCAGTTCCTCCCAGTCCATTTATGTCGCTTACTTATACCAGCACTCAGTCAATTACTTGTTCAGTGGGCCTCCTATCTAGCGGGATCTGTCCCTTCAGCTGTGCTCTTTGTTCCCATAAAAAATGCGTTATAAATTCTGGCATTTAATCATTTTTTCGTTATATTACTTGTTTAATTGCTGGTTTGTTAAGTACTGCTTTCTTTGTTATGTCTGTTTAATTGCTGTTTTGTTACTGCAATTATTTGTACTGGGTTCAATCAAACGAATTGAATTGAATCGAATTATGGTCCTGCAGCTGGTCTGGTTCTATCTCTTTTTGTCTAGTCGCATCTTTCTTTCTCTGCCAATCTCTGCTGTCATTCATCCTTTGGACATTCTGGCAGGTAGTGCACACCACAGTATATACATAAGCAGCTCCTTTTGAGAAGCAGGGCTCCTGAGAGATGAGACATGAGAGGTTCATACCTCTAACACGTTATCTCACTTGCACCTTATGTCCAACGGGGTGCGCCCATAAAAAAACAGGTGTAAAGTTTGTGCCCGTAATTAACCGAGATTTGGATGTCATAAGCCGTCATATGAACAGTGCACTCCATGATCCTTGATGATCATACACACATGTGAGCCATGATGCTGGATTTGAGAGACTCAGATTTAATGTGGGTGTGGGGTGAGGTGCCCTGCCAACCAGACGGTTCAATTATGGCCCTACAGTTGGCATGGTTCCCATCTGACATGTCAATGGCTTGTATCAACAAACGTCTGACATTTATTGACTGACGTCCAGCTTTAATCTGATTGCATACGTCATCACAACCACGTCATGGTCATGGCAGTTACTCTGGACATAGACATCTAGATACATTGCGCTAAATATATAGGAGCCCTTGCTTTGGAGTAGCTTGCTAGCTCCTCTGCATGTTTTGCCAAGAGTTTGCAGATGTCGGGATATGTTGTTATGTTTGTTTCATTCTGTTTTTTGATGTTGTGCATGTGGAGAATATTTGTACGCATTTTCAGTCGTGTAAAAATACGACGACGGAGAGGATGATAATGATGATGCATTAGCTTATTGAGACGCGTCACACAAACAGAATCCCAGCATTATGTGCAGCATGTGCTGATTGTTGCATTATGAAGATGAATTGTCAATAATAAATCGGATTGTGGAATTATTGTATGTATGATTACGACGGCATTTCTGAGGACAATGGGCGTATCCAACCAAGTCTGGGTTAAAAAGCGCTTTTTGAATCACTAGGGATTCATAATATTGTAATATTGAGCAAGGGCGGATACAGAAATTTTCGAAAGGGGTGGCCACAATTTTGGGTCTTGTTGGTGGGACAGGAGAAAAATTTAGTTGTGCCGCCGAGAAAACTGATGACTTTTTTTTGAGTCATCGTTCAATTTTCCGGGAAATGTTTTTTCGCCGACCTTTTTTGTTGTCATCGTCCAATTTTCCGGAAAAAGTTTTTTTGACGACCTTTTTTTCTTCTTTTCTTGTCGTCACCCATAGTCGTGATGGTAAATCGAATGGGGGGGGGGAGGGGCACGTCCTATACGATTTTGTAATAGGGGGCCTGATGTCCTGTTTTTCTCTCCCGCTACATTTATTTAATGGCTTGTTGAAATCAAATGGGGGGCCACGTTTCATGCAATTTTTAAATGGGGCCATGGCCGGATTGGCCCCTCCTGGATCCGCCCCTGATATTGAGAGCTTTGGATGGTAAAAAATTTCTTAAAAATTTTATTAATCTTTTCGCACAATGTCTAGTAAAATGCATACATGCACCAAGACTGATTCTTGTTTTTAACGTTAGTGTGTCTAGCTTGTGTCTTGAAGTTGTGTGTACGGAGTTTGTTTTCTAGGAGGCAGAATCGCAATGGTTTCACAATGGCGTTGACCGGGTTTTATAGTTAATGGGGGGGAAGGTCGGGAGGGAAGGGGGGGGGAGAAAGCTTGGGTGCAGTGGCTGTTCAAGAATTATTTCAGTCTGCTAGTCAGCTCAGTTCTTGTGTACTTCAAGAGCTTCACTTATATTCAATTGTTTTTGCGGGTAGCCTACTGATGTTATCTTTATTGACTTACTAGAACTGTTGTTGTTATTGAGTTTGTGGATGATGCGTTAACAAAGAATGTTGCGCTATGGCCAATACAAAGACAGGTAGAGACAGACAGACAGACAGACAGACAGACAGACAGACAGACAGACAGAAGAACACACACATAGACAGACAGGTAGACATAGAGACAGACAGGCAGACGGACACACACACATAGACAGACAGATGACAGACACATAGACAGATTTAGAGACAGACAGGCAGACGGACACACACATAGACAGACAGACTGACAGACACACAGACAGACATACGAGCTGAGAGGTAGACAGACTGACCAGAATGCCTGCCTCACAGACACCCAGACAGAGACAGATGGTACGAAGAGATCACATCGGATAATAATATATCGACGAGGTATATAGGAAATGAAAAAATTCCATCTCAGGTGCTAATGTATTTCGGTTGCCTGGGACAGTGTCACGAGAGCCGCCATGATGCTGGATAATGGACGGAGGAGGAGGTCGAAGTAGGAGTAGGGGAAAAGACCTGGAAAAGAGATGCCACCGCTCTCCTCCGTTGCTCTCTTCTCTCTCTCCCACGGACGATGGATGATGATGATGATTCCGCTACACTTGACGCTACGGCTGCTGAATTTATGTAGCGGCTTAACGTCGGCTGACAATATTTCGTGACGCCAATGTCGGATGCTGCTGCTGTTTGAGTTGTTTTAAAAGCACCAGAATTGAGACTGGAACATTCGTAATACGAATGAAACCATTCGGTTATTGTAAGACGTTATATAAATGTCCATATTCTTGCGTACAGACATACATATATACATACGTCCATGTATATGCATACATAATATTACATACATATGTACATTGTACATGCATACATATATGTATGCCTATTTATGTATGTATGCCTATATATGTGCATATGTATGTATCTATGTACCCACATATGTACATACGTGCGTACTAAGTACATGCACACATGGCAAATTGCCAATAAGTAGGCAACACCAATATCAGCAGCAGCAGCAGCAGCAGCAGCGGTCTTAAAGGATCTTTTCTGTAATGTATAAAGACACCTAATGTACAGTGAATCCTTTAAAGGCCTTGCAGAAGCATTATTACAGATGCTCAGAATGATCTGTGTGATTAACAAAGAATCATTTCAGTCATCTTTGTCATCTATAGCAGTCCAAGATCCAGAGGATTAATCCTGTTTTAGGAAGACCTTTTATTTGCTTATCGTAGATAAACCAGTCGTCCATGTAGTTAAGGAGTTTCATGGTGTTTAGTTAAAATTTGACATTTACATCACAGGCCGATTAGAGTTAGATTAACTTTTGCAATGTGATGCATGACATTTGAAATGTGACAGACTGATTTGTCATCCTGTTTGATGTAAACAAGGATTTACATATTATGGGCTGACATCAAGTTAGAGCAAGAAATGCCACCTTTTGCAATTACACGACAACAAATTTTGTCCCCCGATCAAGAGAGTGTGAAGATATAATAATAATAATAATAATAATATTCTCTTTATTCAACAATCTGGTTGACAGACCGCACCCGGTTGCAGTGTACATTATGCAGTTTAAACAATTCACAAGAACGGAGATCACAGAATACACAAATCTTAACTATACCAACTGAGCAGACAGCCTGCAATAATTGGTGCTATATAAATAGCAGCCTACAAAGCAAATCCGCCCAATGGGAACTCGCTACCTCTTGCACTCTATGCCAGCGTGTTATCCATTACTCTACCGAGATTGTGCAATTCTCAATGTGTTGTGGAAGTGCTCATTTGTCGAGTTCTGCATTTTTGTTGAACAATAACATAAATTTTGTTGATGATTTCATGGATAAAAATTTAGGCTTAAAATCTGTATATATCTTCTTCCTGAAACTTCAGAACTTCATAAATATTATTATTATTATTATTATTAAGTCTCCGAGTGTTTTTAAAGAGCATGAAGGTTATTAGCTCTAAGTTGAAGTTGGAGAGTCGCCTGTGAGATAGAAAAATTATGTCTTCGGCAGTTCTGTCTCGGCTCTCCTTTCACCACTTCCGAAAAACCAATTATTTCCAGCACAAGCTCAGGCAGAAGAAAGTAATTGGACGAGTTGGCTTAAAAACTACAGTGTGGGACGCGGTGGTGTAGGGGTATGTTCGGTGCTTGGAGCTGCACGGTTGCGGGTTCGAATACACCTCAAGCCGCAGCATGCTCATGCACTTTGGCATGAGACTCTGATTCAGTGTCCGCGCTGTAGTCGGGAGCACCTCTGAGTGTATATCTTGAAGGGGCGCTATAAGGAGTTCTCATGCATACGTAGAGCCAGTAATGGTCATTAGTAATGTTTCTGCTTCCCTGATCTTTATGAAATCCACAAGGAAAGATTCGTTTGTTCAGGTTTAGATGACTGTCTGTAGCAGTGGCGTAGACAAGGGGGGGTTCGGGGGTTAAAACCCCCCATTGGCCTAGGGAAAACATTTTAAGGTTATTTATCCACTTAAATAAGAAAAATAAAATAATTACTTGTAGTAACCATTGTTTTTCTTACTTTATTCCCTTTGTTACTTTATTCCATTTTTATTTACTGTAATACTGTTGGGTTGGTGTCAGAAAGGGCATCCGGCCAGGCCATAAAACCCCCATCATAAATTCCTGTCTATACACCACTGGTCTGTAGAGTATCCTAGATGGAAGATGACATTGGTTGAGAATGATGAGAAAACAAAGGATCATGTTTCAGTCTGCAGTGTGCAGAGGTTGATATTAGAACAATAGAGAGAAACTTGGTAAAAGAGTTGAGAATGATGTGAATGTAGTCTTGCGATGTAGCTTTATTTATTATTTTTTTGTTATTTCTTGCATTTTCTAAAGTGCCCCTTCAAACTCACTACTCAGAGGCTCTCCCGTCTACAGCGTGGACACTGTTTAAGAGATTCAAGCCAAAGCGAGCAATTGCAAGTGAAGGACTCACTCAAGGTCCCTACGTGGCGGCTTGAGGTGGATTCAAACATGGAACCTTGGCTCCAAGGCACCGAAACCACCACTATGCGACCACGACCTTGGATTATATGAATTAACCTTTACCACTCATGTGTCTGCTCTCAGCGGCCAAATTTGGGCCGATTAATTATTAATCTGAGCGGTAAGGGTTAAGCATTTATATGTGACTGAAATTGTAGTGCAAGATTTGCATAAAACCTATGAATGTAAAGCTCATCACAAGCACACCCGGCTTGAAAGCACAACACAACAATGAGATAAAATGTAATGCAATGTTTTGAAATGTTTTGAAATGTATAATGACAAAGTCTTCGATTTCAGATAAATACTAATCACTGAAGAATGATCTAGCGCTTTCTAAGAACCTGCCAAAGCATGTTTACTTGCCAGCATTACCTGACTGTCCTCTGCACTTTTTCACTTGTGGTTTAAAAACTGAACCATTCAAGCTACCTACTATTGTCATTCTGCTCCTTCGCCATTGCATGACCACCATCATGAATTTTACACCTTCGTTCGACCTATATTCCCGGAATGGACAAAGGACAATGGACTTGATTTGATATAGTGCGTGTGAATGATATGGTACTGTTTTTATTATACTGAAAAATTCATGCGATTTACATTACATTACTCTGAGGAGTTTCTGTTGAAGAAGGGGCGCTATATAAATACACACGATTATGATTGCATAGGTCAGAGACCTAGCTTAATAAATTGCTAGCGGTTCATGTAGACTGGATTGGGAAAAGAATCCCCTCCCTCCCCCCATGCAACAGACTCGGTCGGGTAATTATGAGCATTTATCCGCAGTTTCTATTATCGATTTGACAGCATCAGCCTGTAAACATTATCCTATTTGAAAGTGACGTTCAGGTGACGTGGCTTCATCAGGTTTAGTCGGGCAGACGACAGCGGACGGGAGGGAGGGTGGGAGGGAGGTCAGCCGGTGCATGCATTATGCCGTACAAACAGGATTGACATAATCCGTATGACGTGCCAGTCAGAACCGGTTTCAGATCTGAAATAATCTCCCATTGTAGACTGACTTCCGGCGTGAAAGGAAAAGCCAGCTCCTGTATACGCATGCATATCGATTGCTTCCACATACGAAATTCGCATTATTGGCCAGTTTAAACTAATATATAAGGATTTTGTTTGGTTTTTATGCAGCCGTTTCTATAAATGAGGTTGTTGCACTAGCATGGCGGCCGCTGTATACTGTGAATTGCTTCGTCCGTCATTGCACTTCTTCAAAGCTTTCTACAAATAGACCTGCTAATAATTGATGACATTCAATTAAGAATAATAATTCAAACTCACTAGTACGCACTAAGATTATGCGATATAGTAGCAGCAGCAGATGAGGACAAGTTTAACAGTCCTGAGTCAAATTTAGCTGTTATGGCAGCCTATCCTATGTCAATTTCACAAACTGTCAAGGTCTTTTTTCCCGCTTGATCTCGGCCGGGAGCGCCTCTGAGCAGGTACCTTGAAGGGGCGCTATATAAATTACTATTGATTGATCTTTTTTTGCATTGACCATATGGAGTGAAATGCTGAGGTGGTTTTTATGGGGCTAGTGGGTTTGAACCCTGTCCTTATGGTTTTTGTGCCAGCATGCTAGCATTTAATCTTCCTGCACAGAATCTGTCTTGTCAGCTTGTCTGTGGAAGTTCACCCATGGTAATTCATAGACCCTGGACATATTTTCCACAGACATATTTCCTCCCAGACAGTTACCCCCGATGGCCCCCATTTTAAATGGGACATTTACCCCCGGATAGTTCTTCCCCCCCCCCCCATTTACACAGTGCTAAAAGTGTCGAAAAATAAGTGCCTGGACGCCCCTTATCTTTCCAAAAGAAGTGCCTGGACGCCCCTTACCTTTCTAGTCATTGTTGGCCAATAAGCGGCTGGACGGGGTTAAGATTTTAAAATAAGCGCATGGACGCCGTCCATGACCGTCCAGCCACACTTTAAGCCCTGCATTTACATACAACCTCAATTGTCCCTACGAGTCAGAGTGTATAAAATAACCAATAGGTCAATACCCTGGAACAAGGGGCTGGAAGATTTTGGCAACATAAGGAGCATTGAATGTTGTGCTAGTGTTTGTTGTTGCTACTTTACTTTTCCACATTTAATTTATTTCTTGTATTTTTTGTGTTGATAGAATCGAGAAATTGGCTGAAACGTTTGGTCAGACAATCTACGAATTATCATCGCAAGTCACAGCCCTCACTGACCTGCGGACTGTGAGTGTGGTTTCATTCTATCTAGTTTATAAATGCTTTTATTCGAGAATTGTCGTTGCATTTTAACTAAAGTATACTCACTACTAATTGTGTTTTGCTTAATTTTATTATTTCATGTCTGTGTTTTCGTGAGGGTGACTTGCAATTTTAATATGTAAATCCGTTTTATACATTTTTTCTAAAAAATAATTTTAATGTTAATATTTTAAAATGCATTGTTTATGTCTCACTAGCACGACTTTCCCTGATGTTGATGTGATGTCTGTGCCTGATGTGTACTGGACTGAATTTCTATTTTATTGTGAAATTCTGCCATAATTTCTACCTTGATTGTCTCGGAATTCTCATTTCAATGATGGAGATACGCGAAGATAAGTGTCAGGCGAGGAAATGCCAAACAATGCTGACAACATGTGACATATTATTAATTATCTGACACTTGAAAAAGGAATTTTATTAGAACCCTGGTGAAAAAAAGAAATTTATTAAAGCTCTGGTGAAAAAAGAAATTTATTAAAGCTCTGGTGAAAAAGAACTTGATTAGAGTCTTGGTGAAAAAGAACTTTATTAGAACCCTGGTGAAAAAAAGAAATTTATTAAAGCTCTGGTGAAAAAAGAAATTTATTAAAGCTCTGGTGAAAAAAGAAATTTATTAAAGCTCTGGTGAAAAAAGAAATTTATTAAAGCTCTGGTGAAAAAAGAAATTTATTAAAGCTCTGGTGAAAAAAGAAATTTATTAAAGCTCTGGTGAAAAAAGAAATTTATTAAAGCTCTGGTGAAAAAAGAAATTTATTAAAGCTCTGGTGAAAAAGAACTTGATTAGAGTCTTGGTGAAAAAGAACTTTATTAGAACCCTGGTGAAAAAAGAAATTTATTAAAGCTCTGGTGAAAAAGAACTTGATTAGAGTCTTGGTGAAAAAGAACTTTATTAGAACCCTGGTGAAAAAAGAAATTTATTAAAGCTCTGGTGAAAAAGAACTTGATTAGAGTCTTGGTGAAAAAGAACTTTATTAGAACCCTGGTGAAAAAAGAAATTTATTAAAGCTCTGGTGAAAAAAGAACTTTATTAGAACCGTGGTAGGTTGTATACTGAAATGCATTATTCTACTTGCTAATGCAGAACATAGCCTACTCACTTAGTAAGATATCCAAATGCTTTCAGAGGGGAACTGTACTAGAACACTTTTTTCAGTGCCTATGATGTGGAAAAATAAGTGCTTGGACGCCCCTTACCTCTCCAAAAGAAGTGTCTGGACGCCCCTTACCTTTCCAGTCTCTGCTAACCAATAAGTGGCTGGACGGCATTCAGCTTTTAAAACAAGTGCATGGACGCCGTCCATGACCGTCCAGGCACACTTTAAGCCCTGACTTTTTTGTAAATGGATGTCTCTTCTGCTCTTTCAGCAGTGTATCTGAGTACTGTTGTTTTCCTAAGGTGGTGCTATTTAGATTGGGGAACGTACATTTTCCCTGGACATATTCCCACGGACATATTTCCTCCCAGACAGTTACCCCGGACGTCCCACATTTTGAATGGGAGATTTACCCCCGGATAGTTCTTCCCCCCCCCCGTGTACATGCAACCTCAATTGTCCCAACGAGTCAGAGTGTATAAAATAAACAATCATTGCACATTATTATCTTATATATATTTCAGTGAGTCTGTTTGTTTGTTTGTATGTTAGCTATGCATGGCCACAGTTTTGAAGCAATCGACCCCAATTCTTCGCAGCGTGGTCGGGCTCGACCCTACACTGGTAAATGGGGGTCAGCGAATCTCTGCCACCATGGGGGCCAGGGTGGGGAGCAAAACCCTCATTTTCCCTACTGGCCGTTTCCCTCACAGGCTTATTACAGCACCTGTCTTTGGGTCCCATACGCATAAAAGCATCGGTTGACATCGTTTTAGAGGTGTTTAAGGCCAGCGCTTTTGCCAGTCCGGATTTCATGGGTCGCGTACTGGTGGAGGTTGGAGTATGGTGCGGTGAGGTGTGGTGGGGTCAGGTCGGAATGGAGGGAGGGAGGGTGGGAGGGAGGATGGGAGGGTGGGATGGAGGGAGAATGGGTGGGAGAGAGGGTAAGAAGGAGGGAGGGATGGAAGGATGGAGGGAGGGACGGAGGGAGGGATTGGCGGGGAACGGCCCGAATCCAAAAAATTCCCGGGCAATGCCAGGTACCCCAGCTAGTGTTTAAATAAATGTATGAAATAAATGTCAGGCATCCAAAATAGATTCGGGGAATGGACATTAGCCCCTGGCCCTCCCCCGGACGAAATCCCCCCTATGTGCAGATTGTAGAATAATGCCTGTAACGGATAAGACTTGTCACTGGCATTCACATGCAAACTAAAGTTGTTAGCGTCATTTAGGTCCTAATTGTGTCGGCTTCTTACTGCTGTCACGGTAGAGACCTCTTACTGTTATTCACATGTAGGCCTAGACTTAGATTTGAAATGAAGGAATGGGAATCACATGTATAGGCCTACAGTCTACTTATTTAGTGTCCTACATTGAAGGTTTGTTAATGTCATTTACGTCTGAGCTTCATAGACTTCTTAGAGTCATTTTCGATATTGTTATCATCGACTGGGGGGGGGAGAATAATGTCCTACCCCGGGGGGATAATGTCCGGGGGAATAATGTCCAGGAGGGGCTAATGTCCTACGCCCTAGATTTCTGGTTATAAGTTACAATTATACAGTTGACCTGTTACGTCATGGTGTAAGCTTCTAGGCATGTAACTATGCATCAGCAATTCATTTTGTGTAGTCATACTACTTGTAATCGTAACTGTGGCTTTATAAAGAACCACTTCAAGAGGAAACTTCAGAGGTGCTCTGAACACGGGTTGGTGTTGACATGCTGACAGACAGGCAGGCAGACAGACAGACAGACACACATACATACGAGCTGAGAGGTAGACAGACAGACTGACCAGAATGCCTGCAGGCCTTACAGACACTCAGACAGAGACAGATGGTATGAAGAGATAGTAATAGTATAGGATAATAATATATGATGGTGACGGTATTAATAGTTTGACACAGCGATCAAAATCAGGTCAATTAACCCTTTACCCGTTAATTTTTAAATTTTAAGCCCGTTTTCAGCGAATATTCTCGGGGCAAACGGGTAAAAGATTAAGCTTTATCAACTACATAAAGAAACAGACTAATTGCGCAGAGGGGATTTTGTCCGGGGGTATAATGTCCTATGCAAAATCGGGGGATTTTGTCCAGGGCTTTTGTCCAAGGGGGACAATGTCCTACAATCGGACATTGGACAAAAGGAAAGGTTGTTGGGTTTCTGGTTGATGTGAGGGCTATTGTTCCCTCATCCCTCGTTATATTCCTTCAAATTTAAAGATGTCAGATTTAAATTACTTCCAACAATGACTGATGACCCAGTGAGTTCAGAGAGAGAGAGAGAGACAGACAGACAGACAGACAGACAGACAGAGAGAGAGAGAGAGAGAGAGAGAGAGAGAGAGAGAGAGAGAGGTGCCCCTTCCATAAGGGGGAGGGCGGGGGGGGGGTTTGTTGTCAAGAAACCCCACGTGAACCATTAATCATCTGCTCGGCTGTATGACAGGTAGCTGCAGGCAACGGCTTCCTGCCTCCCATCATTGTTCTCCATGACAATGCGCTGTGTGTGTGTCTGTTTGTGTGTTTATGTGTGTGTATGTGTCTGTGTGTGTGTATGTTTGTGTGTTTATGTGTGTGTATGTGTCTGTGTGTGTGCGAGCGAGAGAGGAGAGAGAGACGGACAGAGAGACATAGAGAGACAGAGACAACAGGCCATCTCTTCTCAGGTCATCAGGTGCATTTGGTGGTGGGAGGGAAGGCGACCGGCGCACGGTTCCGCTCTTCTAAAGACGCTGTAATTTCTATTTGTTCCTTGGCGATTCTTGCATTCGTGGACGCAGCAAAGGAAGGTTTATTCCATTCACTCAAATGTGGCTGCAACTTGGAAGCGCCCATTCACTGCCGAGGAGAGAGGGAGTTGTGGGACAGGGGGAAGGAAAGGGAAGGGAAGGGTCCGTTGATTCCTTTGTCCAGTGCAAATAAAAGATTCATTGTTATGCAGATGTCATGTCGTGTGCGTTGTTTTGCCATCATCGCTATTGTTAATTGGATTCCGTTGAAATATGCAGTTAATTGGGAATTTCCAGGCTATAGAGAGAGAGAGCTCTTCGTCGGCTGTCGACCATACAATCATCTATAATCATCTATTTGCTTTTGTCACGAATATTCTCCTGAGCATTGGAAGCAGGAAGAGCTGGTCAAAAACTGTAGAATCATTGTAATCGTAATCTCTAAGCTTCTAAAGCATCACTCGAAAGTCAAGAGCGGGGCACCAGCTTATTCACGAGCGCTGTAATGAATCAAAAGGGTTGTCCATAAGAATGAAGTAGAATTCTGATTGGAAGTCCTTCATGTGCTGTGTAATAATAATAATAATAATAATAATAATAACGACAATTTATATGGCGCCGTAACGCGGCCATACCGCTACAAGGTCGCCTCACAAACGGCCAACTGCGGGATACGCCTTAGCAAACAGATAAGTTTTAAGCTTTGTTTTAAAAGAGTCCACTGAGGCGGCCAATCTAATGTCCGGTGGAAGACTGTTCCAGCATCTGGGACCAGACCTGTTGCTTGCTGTGGTAAACATGTTGACTGGAATAGAGTCGTTCACTCTTGTGCTCCTAAGGAATCATCATCAACATTTTATAGATCAGTGCTTTCTGTGCTGGAGCCAATCTAGTCACAACTACCCGTACTGGGCCGTACATTCATCAATCATCATCGTAGTGCTCTTTTCTGCCATCTTAAAAAACTTTCAGTGTCGTCATGTTATGTCTTATGACCTGCGCCCAGGCATCATTATTCTAAACTCTCTGATAAAAATGACTATAACTATATACCTAAGTTACTTTACAAACATAGTTTTGGCTAAATCGAATTTTTTGTTTACCCATCTCTTTTGATACTGATTGGGGTTTGTCGCTCAGGTTTTAATAAACGAATATATAAATAAATATATATATTATATGAAATATATACTGTGCAAATTATACTATATATATATGTAATATTATTCGCCTCCAATATTGCTTCTATTACCATCCTCCAGTGGATCAGATGCACATATAAAAACTGTGAGTGCTGTGCATATGATGATTTGGGATTGCATCTTTGGTGTGGCGATGCTTATCAGGCTGGTCACCCTCTTATCTGTGTCAGCTTTGCCTCCCTCTTTCCACTTGCATAGGCCGCTGCACACTGCGCTCTGCTGTCCGTGGTGACTTAATGGTTCCTTTCACTCGCTCGGCAACAATGCAGAGGCGTTCATTCTGTGTGGTTGGTTCAACAACCTGGAATGTGCTTCCATTGACTATGCGACACCTTCCAAACTGTTATCAATTTTACAAACTGTTGAGGACTGTTTTTGCGCTTGATCTCGGCCGGGAGCGCCTCTGGGTAGGTACCTTGATGGGGGCGCTATATAAATTACGAATGATTGATTGATTTGTTGATGAGCTCTGCATGCCAAAAACTTGCGATTGTCCATGCCTGACCAAATGCACGTGTTTGCAAGATGTATACTTCTGCTCAAACTTCATATGAGGTCAACTGGAAGCTTTACACAAATTTTTACCTTTGTTTTTTGACATAAGTTGATTCAACCAACCAAAATTTCCAGTCCAGCTAATACCCAGAAGGAACCAAATGTGTATCTACTAAGATTTAGCCATTGGCCATGTGGTGAGTATACCTGCGACCAGAACATAGAATGTAGGTTAACCCGCTCTTGGGAGCCTATAAAGGGTTAAGAAGGTGTAATGTGAAAATGACCACTATCTGATGAGTCAGTTGGTTAATGAGACATTGGCATAGTGCCATAGGTCATCAATGTACTTCCAATCTAAGCAGTGTAGGCGTACAATTATGAAGCTAATATTTTACTGAATACTTTCTCTGCCTTCATTAAGGGTAAGTTTTGACTCTTCTGAGTTCGCAAAACAAATTTTACTAAATTGAGCAGCTGAATTAAAACCAAACAATAATTTTGAGTAATTTTTCACATTTCAACTTGTCGTATTTCTTTAGCTCTGCATGCTTATAAACATGTCCAGGAAAGTAAAATTCTTCATCTGTTTCTTTGTTGTTATTTAGAATCTTGAATGGATCATGGTACAGTTTCTAAGCATAGGACTGTAATGCGTTCTAGGATCTGCTTAGATAGAGGTCGCTAGCGTAGAATGGCAGTGAGAGAATGAATTTTTATACGTCCGATGAATAACTGGGTTACAATGTTTTTGGCTTTGTTGCATGGTTTATTGCTGTTTCTTCTGTGTGAAATGCAACAATCATTTCCGTGTAATAGTGACAATTTAAAAAAGTTTATGATGTTCATTTTATGCGTTTATTATTATTCCCAAGGTCTATGAGAGTGTGTTTTCGGACACATACATGTAGCATGCAGTCCGCATTGTTGAATTTGCAGCTGACTTGTGTGGAGTGTGTAGAATGAAATTCGTAGAGATCAGCCGAGGGCATTTATATGGGGAATGGACATACCCCCCCCCCCCGGACAAACCCCCGAAACCCCGGACAAATACCCTCACCCCGGACAAAATCCTAGGTATGACATGACCCCCCCTCTGGGTAGAAGATATTGAATATATCCGGTAAGTGACTCTGCACTCAATTATATAATGATTTAATTCTAATTTTTTTAAATTTTATTTCTCGCATTTGCTTTCCAATCGCTACTCAGAGGTGCTCCCGAGTTCCGACGAATAGATACAGTGCGGACACTGCATCAGAGTTTCATGCCGAAGCAAATGAGCAATTCATTCATTCAATGGACTTATATAGTGCCCTTCAAGAAAGGTATACTCAGAGGCGTTTCCAATCCAGCCACGCCAAGAGAAAAAAGACTTGAGAGATTTATGAAACGAAGTTTGATGGTCAAATGCAATAAATGTAGCTTTGAAGGGAGGTCATTCCAGATGGATGACCCTGCCACCGAAAATTACAATCACGAGTGAAGGACTTGCTCAAGGTCCCTACGTGACGGTTTGAGATGGATTCGAACCTGAAACCCTTTGGCTCCAAGGCACGGTGGTGTAGTGGTGGCGTCGTTGCCTTGAAGTCGGAAGATTCAAGGTTCGAATCCACCTCAAGTCGCCGCGTAGGGACCTTGGGCAAGTCCTTCACTCGCAATTGGTCAGCGCTTTGGTGTGAAACTTCGATGCGGTGTCCACTCTGCAGTCGGGAGCACCTCTGAGTAGAGGGCTTGAAGGGGCGCTATAACAAGTGCACATACAAACAAACAAACACCGAACACACCACTACACCACCACACCCCACGATACCTAATGCCTGTAATGTTACTTGCCAGTTCAGATAGAGTCATATAGTTTGAGGACGACCGTGCAGTTGATATAATTTCTGTGTATTTTAGACACTCGCTATACTTGTATATCATAAATATAAAAAGCATCCAATCTTGATAATTTCCCGATAAGTACTACGAGAGTCTGAACCCGCTTTAACAGAAGATTGGTTCGACCATTGAACCACGAAATCAAGAGATGTGCATTCAGAGTCAATGATCGGTGATCTCTGTCCATCCATCCATAAATCTTCACGCATCGTTTGGTCTTCCAGTTCATTTCTGCTTCTTAGACTGCTTAATAACTATTTCATTCTGTTTTTATGAGCTACATTCATATCCATTTTCTTTGGGTAATCCGATTATTTTTTAATCTCCCAAAGCTATCACCTGCTTACATGATTCCGTTAATTCTTACGAATTTCTCGAGGGCTGCCCGAAAGCGGCGAGCCGACTGATGGATTATTCACGAAGGTCACGTGACACCACAAGTGTTGTTCGGACTTCGGAGAGTAGTCGCTGTACAGTAGTAGTCGATGATCGTGC